>RCUC01165777.1:0-13867 GCA_003697995.1 Taxidea taxus jeffersonii | reverse complement strand
GATGCTGGCGAGGATGCGGAGAAAGGGGAACCCTCCTACACTGTTGGCGGGAATGCAAGCTGGTGCAACCACTCTGGAAAACAGCATGGAGGTTCCTCAAAAAACTGAAAATAGAGCTACCCTAAGACCCAGCAATCAAACTACTGGATATTTACCCTAAATATACAAATGTAGTGATCCGAAGGGACACAGGTACACAGGTACCCAAATGTTTATAGCAGCGATGTCCACAATAGCCAAACTATGGGAAGAACCTAGATATCCATCAACAGATGAATGGATAAAAAAGAGGTGGTATATATATATATATGTATATATATATATGTATATATATATATGTATATATATATGTGTATATATATATGTAATGGAATACTATGCAGCCATCAAAAGAAGTGAAATCCTGTCATTTGCGATGACATGGATGGAACTAGAGGGTATTATGCTTAGTGAAATAAGTCAATCGGAGAAAGACAACTATCATATGATCTCCCTGATATGAGGAAGTGGAGATGCAATGGGGGTGGGGGTTAAGGGGGCAGGAAAAGAATAAATGAAACAAGATGGGATCAGGAGGGAGACAAACCAAAAGAGACTCTTAATGTCATAAAACAAACTGAGGGGGGCGGGGGGGAGTGGTGTTGGGAGAGGGTGGTGGGGGTACATTATATGTTTATAAAAAATATAAAAAAATTAAAAATATTTTAAAAAGAACAGTTTTAAGATCATTTTCAGGTATTGAAAGTTTACTGTAGTATAACTGTAGTATAACTAAAATTCCAGTCTTGTCCTGATCCATGGCCATTTAATGTCAGGGGTGACTCCCTGCACTCCCTGGCTCACCACTTAAAACTACACTTGCACTGTTCCACTCTGTCATCCAATGATCCAAGAACTCTCTCATGAATTATGTGCCCACCATCTCCCAGAGCCCTGGTTCTCTTACTTCCTTTGTAAAAGTGAGCTTAGAAAATACAGACCCCCAAGCATCTTCCCATCCCATTACCAAATTCCCCAACCTTCTTTACCTCACTCCTCCTGTCAGATTCTAATTTAATTAGAAAGTGGAAGAGCCCAGAATTCTCAATTTTCAATAAGCCCCTACATGATTCTTTTTCAAAAAAAGATTTTATTGGGGCGCCTGGGTGGCTCAGTGGATTACGCCTCTGCCTTCGCTCAGGTCATGATCAGGGTCCTGGGATCGAGCTCCACATTGGGCTCTCTGCTCAGTGGGGAACCTCTTTCTCCCCCCTCTCTCTGCCTGCCTCTGCCTGCTTGTGATCTCTCTCTGTCAAATAAATAAATAAAAATAAAATCTTTAAAAAAAAAGATTTCATTTATTTGACAGAGAGAGACATAGCGAGAGAGAGAGAGAACACAAGCAGGGGGAGTGGGGCAGGGAGAAGCAGGCTTCCCACTGAGCAGGGGGTCTGATGTGAGGATTGATCCAGGACCCTCAAAATCATGACCCAAACCCAAGGCAGGCAATTAATGACTGAGCCACCCAGGTGCACCAAGCCCCTAAGTGATTCTAATGAAAATGACCTACAAACTGTTTGGAAAAACATTGCTTCAGGGTATCTCTAAATAATATCTAACCAGGAAACACATCCTTTATTCCTTGGTTTCTGTACAAACTTATTTACACTTTCCAACACCCTCATTATTCAAATAAGCCATATGACTTCTTCCTTGATTAAACAACCTCTCCTTCCCTCTCCCAAGCTTCTGGAATGACTGGGTCATCATTAACTCCTTTAGACCTCTAAACTCTGCTCCACATTTTGTGGCTTTACCAAACTCTGACTTTATTTATTTATCTGGCTACCCACTGAAGACACTAGTTTCCCTATAGCTCTCCCAATTAAACTATTCATCTTCCTATATTCCACTTACCCTGCAATTGGAAAATGAGGTTGGTATCCTCCTTTCTCCCAAAACCATGCCCACACCATTACTCCAGCACCTTCTTTTTTTATCTTAATAAAGATTGTTTCTATTTGACAGACAGAGATCACAAGCAGGCAGAGAGAGAGGGGGAAGCAGGCTCCCTGCTAAGCAGGGAGCCCGATGTAGGGCTCAATCCCAGGACCCTGAGATCATGACCTGAGCTGAAGGCAGAGGCCTAACCCACTGAGCCACCCAGGTGCCCCACTCCAGCACCTTCTTACAAATGTTCCTGCCTCCTTGAGACTCATGCAATTTGACTATACATTTTATCTACAAGCATACTCTCCCTCTGCCTTTCCTGAAACTGTCATGTGCCAACCACCTTCAGTGCCAATGGCACCCAGCTCGAAGTATTCCTTTAATTGCAAATGCTGCTGACATCCTGAATTCTCTTGTTTTTGACTTCATCTCTTCCATCACTTCAGCTACCACTCTGCAGAAACTCCCTGAAACTCGTCATCACCTGGAAGCTCTCTATCTCTGATACACTAACTCAGACATCTCACTCTCAGCCCCCAAGCTTCCATCTTTCCAGCCCACTCACTAATGACTCTTACTACATGGGTTCCTCCAGGGCAACTCCAGTCCATAAAACCCTTGACTTCATCTATCAGGTGCTTCATTTCATTACTTCTGCCTTTATCCTCTTCAGTACAATCTCAACTCCACTCTTTCTAGTGTTCTAACATCTCTTGGTCCACATATCTCTCACTGCATCCACATCCAAATACTCCCATCCTGGATGAGCCAACCAATCCTTCTCCCTTGTCTTGGTACTCTAAGTGTTAAATGTTGATAGAGACAAATCTCATTAGCAGCGTAGATTGGTCCATATCTGTAGTTACCAATTTCAAAAGGACCTAAATCACTTATCAGCAAGGCTACAATGCTTCTCTATCCTGTATAACAAGTATATTTAAGTATACTTCCTTATCAAAAAACCCTCAATCCTTCTACATCTCCCCCTTCTCAGCATAGGATTTCTTACTTCTCTAGAAAAACAAATAGATAAGCCCTCCTATACCTGAATCAATATTTTGCCCATTAGCATGGTAAATTGTTTTCCACCCCCTCACTTTCAATCTGGAGGTGTCTTCAGGTCTAAAATGAGTTTCTTGTAGGCAGCATATGGATGGGTTTTGTTTTTTTATCCATTCTGAAACCCTGTGTCTTTTGATTGGGGCATTTAGCCCATTTACATTCAGGGTAACTTGAGAGATATGAATTTAGTGCCATTGTATTGCCTGTATGGTGATTGTTACTGTATGTTGTCTCTGTTCCTTTCTGGTAATACTTTTAGGTTCTCTCTTTGCTTAGAGGACCCCTTTCAATATTTCCTGTAGAGCTGGTTTGGTGTTTACAAACTCTTTCAGTTTTTGTTTGTCCTGGAAGCTTTTTATCTCTCCTTCTATTTTCAGTGATAACCTAGCTGGATAAAGTATTCTTGGCTGCATGTTTTTCTCGTTTAGTGCTCTGAATATATCATGCCAGTTCTTTCTGGCCTGCCAGGTCTCTGTGGATAAGTCTGCTGCCAATCTATTATTTTTACCATTGTATGTTACAGACTTCTTGTCCCGTGCTGCTTTCAGGATTTACTCTTTGTCGCTAAGACTTGTAAATTGTACTATTAGATGGCGGGGTGTGGACCGATTCCTGTTGATTTTGAGGGGTGTTCTCTGCACCTCCTGGATTTTGATGCTTGTTCCCCTTGCTATATTAGGGAAATTCTCTACAATAATCCTCTCCAGTATACCTTCTGCTCCTATTTCTCTTTCTTCTTCTTCTGGAATCCCAATTATTCTAATGTTGTTTCATCTTATGGCATCACTTATCTCTCGAATTCTCCCCTCGTGGTCCAGTATTTGTTTGTCTCTCTTTTGCTCAGCTTCTTTATTCTCTGTCATTTGGTCTTCTATATCACTAATTCTGTCTTCTGCCTCATTTATCCTAGCAGTAAGAGCCTCCATTTTTGATTGCACCTCATTAATAGCTTTTTTTATTTCAACTTGATTAGACTTTAGTTCTTTTATTTCTCCAGAATGGGCTCTTATTTCTCCTGATAGGGCTTCTCTAATATCTTCCATGCCTTTTTCGAGCCCGGCTAGAACCTTGAGAATCGTCATCCTGAATTCCAGATCTGACATATTACCGATGTCTGTATTGATTAGGTCCCTAGCCTTCGGTCCTGTCTCCTGCTCTTTTTTTTTGTGGTGAATTTTTCCGCCTTGTCATTTTGTCCAGGTAAGAATCCACTGTTCTTCTTGTTAAGTGAACTTGGTCTTGGCTGGATTTCTTTGATCTTCTGGGGGAGGGGCCTCTTGTAGTGATTCTCAAGTGTCTTTGCCCCAGGCAGAATTGCACCTCCCTTACCAGGGGCCGGGCTAAGTAATCCTCTCAGGTTCGCTTTTGGGATCTTTTGTTCCCTGAACGCTTTCCGTAGAGTTCCGGAGGGTGGGAATGACAATGGCAGCCTCCCAATCTCCGGTTCAGAGGAGCCGAGAGCTAGGGGCCCCAGTCTTCAGTGCGCCTTCAGAGAAAAGCTTTTAATCACTCCCGTCTCCCCAGCCTCCGTTTGCGCTCGGAGACCGCGCGCGCTCGGAGAAAATCTTGCATAATCAGTCCCATCTCCCTGGCTTCTGGGAGCGCTCTGAGCTCACCCAGCCTGTGACCAAGTGTCTCTGTCTCTGGCAGAGTCCCACCTGGAGTCTCCGAACCCTGTAGATCCCTGAGCTCTCCCGGGTCGGAGTCTCCCCGGATCTTGTGGGGTCCCCTCGCACAGAGCACCCGCCCGTGCCACAGACCACTCACTAGGAAACCTCGGCTCTGTCTCTGCAGCCAGCTTCCCCGCTCTAATACCTGTGAGCTCTGCGACACTCAGACACCCCCGATCCTTCTGTGACCCCGCGGGACCTGAGTCCACGTTGTCCCCGTGAGGTCTTCACCCCAGTTTAGCCTCTGGAGTGATGTCCCTCCGTGGAGCCGACTTTTAAAAGTTCTGATTTTGTGCTCCGCCGCTTGCCGGGAGCCAGCCCCTCCCCCTGGGGTCTATCTTCCCGGCGCGTTGGATTCACTTCTCCGCTGGTCCTACCTTTTAGAAAGTGGTCGATTTTCTGTTTCTAGAATTGTTGTTTTTCTTCTCTTCGATCTCCTATTGGATTCATAGGTGTTCGGAATGGTTTGATAGGCTATCTAGCTGATCTCCTGCTGTCTGATGTCCTCTCAGCCTGCTACTTCTCCGCCATCTTGACTCCTCCCTCTCTCAGTGAGACTCTTAACAAAGAAATAGAAAATCTAAAAAGGAACCCATCAGAGATGAAGGGTTCAATAATTGAAATTTAAAATATACTACAGAGAATTAATAGAAGACTACAGGAAACAGAAGAACAGATCAGTAAGCTGAAAGACAGTAATGGAAAGCAAGCAAATGGAACAAGAAAAACAAGAACAAAAGAAAATGAGAATAGGTTAAGGGAACCCAGTAACACAATCAAGCATAATAACATTGGCTTTATAGGAATCCCAGATGGAGAAGAGAGAGAAAAGGGGGCAGAAAATTTATTTGAAGAATAGTTGAAAACTTCCCAAATCAGGGAAAAGAAACAGAAATCCAGATCCAGGAGACATAGAGACACCATCCCCCCCAACATTTCAACCAAAAGGAGTTCCATACAAAACACATAATTAAAATGGCAAAATGTAGTGATAAAGAGAATTTTAAAAGCAGAAAGAGAAAACAGTTACATACAAGGGAAACCCCTAAGGCTATCAGCTGATTTTTTTTTTTCAGTAGAAACTTTGCAGTCCAGAAGAGAGTGGCATGATATAGTCAAGGTGCCAGGGTAGAGGTGGGGGGGAACTATAACCAATCCAGCAAGGCTATTACTCAGAACAGGACAGATAGATTTTCCCAGACAAACGAAAGTTGAAGGAATTCATCAACATTAAACAAGGCTTACAAGAAATGTTAAAGCAGATTCTTTGAGTGGAAAGACCATAATCATGAGTGAAATATAAATACAGAAAAAAAGTTCAAAGGCACATATAAAAATAATAAAAGTAGTAGATTAAACATTTATAAAACCAGTACAGAGGTCAAAGTACAAAAGCAGTATAATCAAGTATATCTATAAAAAAATCACTCAACAAAGACACAAAATAAAAGGATGTAAAATGTGACATCATATACCTAAACTTGGGCAGGTGAAGGGAGTAAAATCTGAGGGTTTTTAGAATGGGTTCAAACTTAAGTAACCATCAACTTAACATAGACTGTTACATGCACAGGATTTTATGTATAAACCTAATGGTAACCACAAACCAAAAACCTGTAATAAGTATGCCAAAAATAATAAGAAAGGAATCTAAGCATATCACTAAAGAAAGTTATCAAACCACAAGGGAAGAGAGTGGAAAAGAATGGAACAGTGAAAAATTATAAAAACAACTGTAAAACAAGTAACAAAACGGCAACAAGTACATCCTTATCAATTACTTTGAATGTAAATGAACTAAATGTCCCAACCAAAAGATGTAGGGTGACTGAATGGACAAGAGAGAGAGAGAGAGAGAAAGAAAGAAAAGACTCAACTATATGTTGCCTACGAGACATTCATTCCAGACCTAAAAATATATGTAGATTGGAAGTGAAGGGATGGAAAAGCATTTATCATGCAAATGGAAGTGAAAAGAAAGCTGGGGTAACAATACCTATATCAGACAAAATAGACTTTAAAAGAATGATTAACAAAAGACAAATAAGCACACTATATAATCATAAAGGGAACAATCCAACAAGAGATTACAATTGTAATTATTTATGCACTCAACATAGGAACACCCAAATTTATAAAGCAATGATTAACAAACTTAAAGAAGAGATCAAAAATAATAAAATAATAGTAGGAGACATTAACACTCCACTTATATCAATGGATAGATCACCCACACAAAATCAAAAAGGAAACAGTAGCTTTGAAAGACATATTAAACCAAATGAATCTAACAGATATATTCAGAACATTCCCTCCTAAAACATCAAAACACACATTCTTTTCAAGTGTGCATGGAACATTCGCCAGATTGGAAGTCATATCAAGCATCTTTTCTGACCACAATGCTATGAAACTACAATTGACCACAAGAAAAAATCTGGAAAGAGCATAAATACATGGAGGTTAAATAATAATGCTGCTAAACAATGAGTGGATCAACTAAGAAATCAAAGAGAAAATAAAATAATACATGGAGAAAAATGAAAATGCAAACACAATGTTGCAAAAATCTTTGGGATGCAGCAAGAGCTGTTTTAAGAGGGAAGATTATAGCAACACAGGCATACCTTAAGAAGCAATAAAAATCTCAAATAAAACAACCTAACCTTACAGCTAAAGGAGCTTGAAAAGACCAACACACAGAGCCCAAAACTGGGTCCCTGTGCTCAGTTGATTAAGCATCTGCCTTCAACTCAGGTCGAGATCTTGGGGTCTTGGAATTGAGTCTCTTGTTGAGATCCCTGTTCCACAAGGAGTCTGCTTCTCCCTCTACCCCTCCTCCCACTCATTCTCTCAAAATCTCTCTCTCTCTCTCTCTCCAACAAATACATAAAATCTTTAAAAAACAAAACAAAAATACCCCAAACCAGTAAAAGATAGCAAATAATGAAGATTAGAGCAGAAAAAAATGAAATAGAAACTTTAAAAAAATAAAACAAACCATGAAACCAGGAGGTGGTTCTCCAAAAAGATCAACAAAATTAGCATGCTTTTGGCCAGATTCATCAAAGAGAAAGAGGACTCAAATAGGCAAAATCAGAAATGAAACAGGGGAAATAACAACCAATGCAACAGAAAGCACAAAGGATTATGAAAAATTATATATCAACAAATTGGACAACCTAGAAGAAATTTGAATAGACCAATTATTAGTAATGAAATTGAACCAGTAATCAAAAACTCCTAACAAACAAAAGTCTAGGACTAGGCAGCTTCACAGAAGAATTCCACCAAACATTTAAAGAAGAGGTAATACTTATTTTTATCAAACTATTCCAAAAAATAGAAGAGGAAGGAAAGCTTCCAAATTCATTCTACAAGGCCTACGTTACTCTGATACTAAAACCAGTTAAAGATGATACACAGAAAGAAAACTCCAGCCAATATCTCTAATGAATAAAGACGTAAAAATCTTCAACAAAATATTAGCAAACTGAATCCAAAAATACATTTTAAAAAATCATCCACCATAATCAAGTGGGATTTATTCCTGGGAAGCCAAGATGCTTAATATTTGTGTTTCAGTCAATGTGATACATCACATCAACAAGAGAAAAGATAAAACAAATAAACAAACAAACAAACAAAAAACCATACGATCATTTCAATAGATGCAGAAAAAACATTTAACAAAGGACAAACATCCACTCATGGTAAAAACTCTCAACAAAGTAGGTTTAAAGGGAACATACCTCAACATAATAAAGGCAAAAAAAAAAAAAAAACCCCACAACTAACATTATAAACAATGATTGAAAAAAAAAGTTGAGAAATTTTCTTCTAAGACCAGGAACAGGACAAGGATGTCCACTCTCACCACTTTTATTCAAAATAGTAATAGGAAGTCCTAGCCACAGACAAGAAAAAGAAATAAAAGGCATCCAAACTGGTATGGAAGAAGTAAAACTTTCACTATTTGCAAATGTCTAACGCTATTTATAGAAAACCCTAAAGGCTCTGCCAAAAAACTACTAGAACTGATCAATAAATTTGGTAAGGTTTCAGGATATAAAATCAGTATACAGAAATCTGTTGCATTTCTACACGCTAATAATGAAGCAGCAGAAAGAGAAATGAAGAAAACAATCCCATTTACAATTGCATCAAAAATAATAAAATACCTAGGAATAAACTTAACCAAAGTAGTGAAAGACCTATATTCAGAAAATTATAAAACATTGATGAAAGAATTGACACCACAAACAAATGGGAAAATATGATCCCAATGGATTTGAAGATCAAATATTGTTAAAACGGCCATACTACCCAAAGCAATTGACAGATTCAAAACAATTCTTATCATAATACCAACAGTATTTTTTGCAGAACTAGAATAGTCCTAAAATTGTATGGAACCACAATACACCCTGAATAACAAAAGTAATCTTGAAAAAAAGGAATAAAACTGGAGGTATCATAATCCCACATTTCAAAATATACTACAAAGCTATAGTAATCAAGACAGTATGGTGCTGGCACAAAAATAGACACCTAGATCAATGGAACACAATAAAGAGACCCAAAATAAACCCATGCTTATGTGGCCAATTAAACTATGGCAAAGGAGGCACAAATATGCTATGGGAAATGCAGTCTCTTCAATAAATGGTCTTAGAAAAACCAGACAGCTACATGTAAAAGAATGAAAATGAACCACTTTCATAGACTATACACAAAAGTAAACTCAAAATAGATAAAGACCTAAATGTAATACCTGAAGCCATAAAATTCCTAGAATAAAACAGGCACTAGTCTCTGTGACATCAGCCATAAACATATTTTTCTAGATATGTCTCCTTTGGAAAGGGAAACAAAAGCAAAAATAAACTACTGGGACCACATCAGAATAAAAGACTTTACATAGCAAAGGAAACAGTCAACAAAACAGAAAGGCAACCTATGAAATGGGAAAAGATATATGCAAATGATATTTCTGATACAGGGTTAATATGCAAAATATATAAAGAATATACATAATTCAACACCAAAAAAAATTCAATTTAAAAATAGGCAGAAAACATGAGCAGACCTTTCTCAAAAAAGACATACAGATGGTCAACAGGCACATGAAAAGATGCTCAACATCATGGAAATGCAGATAAAAACCAATGAGACATCACCTCACACCTCTCAGAATGGCTAAACCAAAACCAAAAGAAACAATAGATGTTGGCAAAGATGTAGAGAAAAAGGAACCATCATGCATTGTTGGTAGGAATGCAAATTGGTGCAGTCACTGTAGAAAGAAAGTCACTGTAGAAAGTGTCACAGAGCTCACAAGTATTACAGCAGGGAAGCCAGCCGAGACAGCCGAGGAGTGAGCTCTCAACTCAGGGTTACCTTGAACCATAATTCATGACACAGGCCGGTGCTCTGTGTGTGGGGTCCCCACAAGATCCGGGGAGACTCCGACCTGGAAGAGCTCAGGGATTTGCGAGGTTTGGAGACTCCAGGTGGGGCTCTGTGCCAAAGACAGAGATGCTTGGTCACAGGCTGGGTGAGCTCGGAGCACAGCCGGAGGCCAGTGAGACGGGAGTGATTGCGCACTTTTCTCCAAGTGCGGCTGGAGCCAGGGAGACAGGAGTGATTGAGCGCTTTCCTTTACGGGCTCACTGAAGAGTGGGGCCGCGAGGTCTGGGCTCCTCCAGGCCAGAGATTGGGAGGCCGCCATTTTCATTCCTGTCCTCCAGAACTCTACGGAAAGCATTCAGGGAACAAAAGCTCCCGAAAGCGAACTTGAGCAAATTACTTAGCCCGGCCCCTGGTAAGGGTGGTACAATTCCACCTGGGGCAGAGACACTTGAAAATCACTACAACATGCCCCTCCCCAAGAAGATCAACAAGAAATCCAGCCAAGACCAAGTTCACTTACCAAGAAGAAGAGCAGAATTCCAGAGGAGGAGAAAGCAAAGCATGGAATTCATGGCTTTCTCCCCATGAATCTTTAGTCTTGCAAAGTTAATTAATTTAAAAAAATTTTTTTTCTCTTCTGTTAATTTTTTTTAACATTTACCCTTTCCTCTTTTAATGTTTTTTAACTAGTTTATCTTAATAACTTTTTTAAAAAAAACTTTTTTGAACCTTTATTATTATGGTCATATTTTATCCCTCACTGTACCTAACTTTATTCTTTGTATACACATAGGGATTTTTCTTCTAAAAATTTTGGATACAACTTCTTCTAATAGATCAAAATACACCCTAAATCTAGCACTGGGCTTGATCTAGTCTCCAGCCCAAGCAAGGTCTTCCACTTTCCTTTTTTTTATTCTCCCAACCAATTTACCTTATCAACTCTTTTGTTAGAAATTTAATTTTTTTTCTTTTCATCTTTATAGTCATATTCCATCCCTTCATTGTGTTTATGCTTATATATGTTTTTCATTCTTTAAAATTTTAGGAGGTAGTTTCTTCTAAGAGACCAAAATACTCCCAAAATTAAGTGGGTGACCCTGTTCTAGTCACCAGTCTAATATATATATTTTTTCTTTTTTCATATTTTTTCTTCATTTGTGTTCTTTTTAAAATTTTTTTTCCTTTTCTGAACTTCTTTTTACCCCTTCCCCCCCATGATTTAGGGTCTCTTCTTATTGGGTTAAAGCACATTTTCCTGGGGTCTTTGCCACCCTTTTAGTATTTCATTTTGCTCCTTCATATATTCTTATCTGGATAAAATGACAAGGTGGAAAAACTCACCACAAAAAAAAAAAAAAAAAAAACACAGGAGGCAGTACCAAAGGCTAGGGACCTAATCAATACAGACATCGGTAATATGTCAGATCTAGAGTTCAGGATAATGATTCTCAAGGTTCTAGCTGGGCTCAAAAAAGGCATGGAAGATATTAGAGAAATCCTGTCCAGAGGAATAAAAGCCCTTTCTGGAGAAATAAAAGAACTAAAATCTAACCAAGTTGAAATTTAAAAAAGCGATTAATGACGTGCAATCAAAAATGGAGGCTCTTACTGCTAGGATAAATGAGGCAGAAGAAAGAATTAGTGATATACAAAACCAAATGACAGAGAATAAAGAAACTGAGCAAAGGAGAGACAAACAACTACTGAACCACGAGGGGAGAATTCAAGAGATAAGTGCTACCATAAGAGGAAACAACATTAGAATAATTGGGATTCCAGAAGAAGAAGGGCGGGGAGCAGAGGTATATTGGAGAGAATTATCATAGAGAATTTCCCTAATATGGCAAAGAGAACAAGCATCAAAATCCGGGAGGTGCAGAGAATCCCCCTCAAAATCAATAAGAATAGGTCCACACTCTGTCATCTAATAGGAAAATTTACAAGTCCAAACGACAAAGAGAAAATCCTGAAAGCAGCCCGGGACAAGAAGTCTGTAACATACAATGGTAAAAATATTAGATTGGCAGCGGACTTATCCACAGAGACCTGGCTAGCCAGAAAGAACTGGCATAACATATTCAGAGCACTAAATGAGAAAACATGCAGCCAAGAATACTATATCCAGCTAGGTTATCATTGAAAATAGAAGGAGAGATAAAAAGCTTCCAGGACAAATAAAACCAAAAGAATTTGAAAACACCAAACCAGCTCTACAGGAAATATTGAAAGGGGTCCTCTAAGCAAAGAGAGACCCTAAAAGTATTATCAGAAAGGAACAGAGACAACATACAGTAACAATCACCTTACAGGCAATACAATGGCACTAAATTCATATCTCTCAATAGTTACCCTGAATGTAAATGGGCTAAATGCCCCAATCAAAAGACACAGGGTTTCAGAATGAAAAAAAAAAAAAACCCATCCATATGCTGCCTACAAGAAACTCATTTTAGACCCAGAGACACCTCCAGATTGAAAGTGAGGGGGTAGAAAAAAATTCACCATGCTAATGGACATCAGAAGAAAGCTGGGGTGGCAATCCTTATATCAGATCAATTAGATTTGAAGCCAAAGACTATAATGAGAGATGAGGAAGGACACTATATCATACTCAAAGGGTCTGTCCAACAAGAAGATCTAACAATTTTAAATATCTATGCTCCTAACATGGGAGCAGCCAACCATATAAACCAATTAATAACAAAATCAAAGAAACACATTGACAATAATACAATAATAGTAGAGGACTTTTAACACTCCCCTCACTGAAATGGACAGATCATCCAAGCAAAAGATCAACAAGGAAATAAAGGTCTTAAATGACACACTGGACCAGATGGACATCACAGATATATTCAGAGCATTCCATCCCAAGGCAACAGAATTCTTCTCTAGTGCCCATGGAACATTCTCCAGAATAGATCACATCCTGGGTCATAAAACAGGTCTCAACTGGTATCAAAAGATTGGGATCATTCCCTGCATATTTTCAGACCAAAATGCTCTGAAGCTAGAACTCAATCACAAGAGGAAATTTGGAAAGAGCACAAATACATGGAGACTCAACAGCATCCTTCTAGAAAATGAATGGGTCAACCAGGAAATTAAAGAATAATTGAAAAAAACCATGGAAAGAAATGATAATGAAAACACAACGGTCCAAAATCTGTGGGACACAACAAAGGCAGTCCTGAGAGGAAAATATATAGTGATACAAGCCTTTCTCAAGAAACAAGAAAGGTCTCAAATACACAACACCTAACCCTACACCTAAAGGAGCTCGAGAGAGAACAACAAAGAAAGCCTAAACCCAGCAGGAGAAGAGAAATCATAAAGATCAAAGCAGAAATCAATGAAACAGAAACCAAAAAAACAATAGAACAAATCAATGAAACTAGGAGCTGGTTCTTTGAAAGAATTAATAAGATTGATAAACCCCTGGCCAGACTTATCCAAAAGAAAAGAGAAAGGACCCAAATAAATAAAATCATGAATGAAAGAGGAGAGATCACAACCAACACCAAAGAAATACAAACAATTATAAGAACATATTAGGAGCAACTCTATGCCAACAAATTTGATAATCTGGAGGAAATGGATGCTTTCCTAGAGACATATAAACTGCCAAAATTGAACCAGGAAGAAATAGAAAACCTGAATAGACCCATAACCAGTAAGGAGATTGAAACAGTCATCAAAAATCTCCAAACAAACAAAAGCCCAGGGCCAGACGGTTTCCCAGGCGAATTCTACCAAACATTTAAAGAAGGATTAATTCCTATTCTCCTGAA
>RCUC01165776.1:0-73494 GCA_003697995.1 Taxidea taxus jeffersonii | reverse complement strand
AAAAAAAAAAAAAAAAAAAGGATCGGGGATGCCTGGGTGGCTCAGATGGTTAAGCGGCTGCCTTTGGCTCAGGTCATGATCCCAGGGTCCTGGGACTGAGTCCTACATCGGGCTCTCAGCTCAGTGGGGAGCCTGGTTCTCACCTCTGCCTGCTGCTCTCCCTGCTTGTGCTCACTCACTCTTTCTCTCACACACACAAATTAAAAAAAAAAAAAAAAAAAAAAAGATCAGGCCTATTCTGTACATACCAAGAGAAAAATCAAAGACCAGTGGCTAAAAACTACCAAGAAAAAAACTTAAATTTCAGGAAGAACTTCCCTACAGAACTGTCCATACATGGAATGAGCTGCTTCCAGAGATAGTAAATTTTCTATCCTTGCATAGACTATATGATCACTTGAGGAAACGAGGATGGAAAGGATTCAAAGACCAGGGGAAGGGTCTGAAGTAGAGGACCTTTAAAATCCTTTATAACAAAATAACCCCCACACCCACCCCTATGTAGGCATCCCATGTAGGATAATAGTCAGGTGTATGATGTTGAGTTTAAAATGGTTTCCCTAAAAAGCCACTGTTTGAAACTGCATTCCAATGGGCAGAGATGGGCTGCCCCTTAAAGGGCAACATCAGTCACTGAAGAACATACCCAGGAGATCTAGGAAGTAAAGGCAGACAGGAGGCTGGGTGGTGGGGTCCACTCTGAAGATAAGTAATTTTTATCTAAGTCAAGTACCAAGTTACTGTGTCAGCTTCTTATTTTTCTTTGGCTATCCCCCAGCATACTTCAGCTGTGTCTGTGTTTGGGCCAGCCTTTAAAGAAGGAATAACATCCCACTCAGACCAGCATGATAGAGACAAGAGATCTTGTCTGTCTAGTGACAGGACCAGAAGGAGAAGTTGGCTTTCAAAGAGACCAGAGTTATGGTTCTGAGATTCAGCAACACCTCCCAGAGATTCTCCTTCCACCGCCAACTACAGAGAGTCAGGGCTTGGCTCTTTAATCTAATGAACAGGTTTCCTATTCTGGTATTTGGGAGTTACTCATACAAATAATTGCTCCCAAGCTCCCAGGAATGTCATGATAAATCCCGAAGTATAGGGGAAAGCCCACAACTCCACTTTATAGAGGCCACCGAAGAATAATGTCCTACCTTCCTGGTTTAGCTTCTGGGCCTCCTCAGTGCCCGAATGTTGGTGTTTCTGCTGTTGCCTTGCCTCACTAATGGCCTTGAGTAGGTCCAGCCGCTCTTCCTCACCGAAGGCTGCAGAGCCCACCACTAGCTCCTCAGCCTCCGACAAGCAGCCCAGAGGCAGCAGCACTCGGTGCAGGTGAAGTTCTGCCAAGGCTCTGTATTCTGGAAGGCCCTGATTGTCGAGGTCTTGCAGCCAGGCACTGACCACTTCCAGCACAGCTCCAGGCTCTTGCATTTTGCTGTACAAAAGAACACTGCAGACCCAAATAATCCAATTTCAAAAAAAGAACAGTCAGTGCTCCATGGTCGATTTACCTCTCATAACTACCACCCTCTCCCACCCAATCCTTCCCCTGTGTCCTCCAGGCCTTCCCTATGGGATACTGATATTGATAAGAATTAGGAATTCTTAGGAAGTAGCAAGAAGCTCTGTCAGCCAGAACTCCACTTCCATCATCCCACTTCACATCTACTATTCCCACTGTCCCCTCTCCTCCTCTTTTTCTCTACCCGGCTCCTAAATTCTCCCTTCCTCATCCTTAATAGCTAGGTTTTGAGGTAAAAAACAAACAAACAAAGAACAACAAACAGGGAAAGAGTTAGATATAGAGGAAAAGGGTAGGGAAGGGGTAAAGAGAAGGGGTAAAGAGGTAAAGGGGTAAAGGTAAAGGGGTAAAGAGAAGATACTGGGCACTGATTCAAAAAAGGACATGAAAATCCTCTTGTTCCTGAACTGATCCAGTGAGTCAGAACAAGGACGTACCATAGTTCCAGGACTTTGGGAGGTAGCTTTTCAGGGACCTGGTAATACTGAAGAACCCAGGACAGGACTTCCTGCCACCGATTCATTTCTGCCAGGGCCTGGATCCCCACGACACACAGGGAGCATTTCACCTCCAAGGAACTGTCAGCAGAAAAACCAATTCAGGTTTAGAAGTGGTTCCCCTCCAGGGGTGCCTGGGTGGCTCAGACAGTTAACAGGTGACTCTTGGTTTCTGCTCAGGTCATAATCTCGGGGTTGTGGGATCAAGCCCTGCATAGGGCTCCGCGCTTCAGCTCAGTGTAGACTCCGCTGGAGATTTTTTCCTCTTCCTCTGCCCCTCCCCCTGCTCTCACACACTCAAGAAAGAAAGAAAGAAAGGAAGAAAGGAAGAAAGAAAAGGAAAGGAAGAAAGAAAGAAAAGGAAAGGAAGGAGAAAGAAAGAAGAAAGGAAGGAAGGATAAAGAAAGAAGAAAGGAAGGAAGGAGAAAGAAAGAAGAAAGGAAGGAGAAAGAAAGAAAGATAGATAGATAGGTAGATGGATGGTTCCCCTGTTTCCATTCCCCCCACACAGTTCCCAACTCAGTAGCCATCACCTCTATCCTCCCCATTAGTATTTAAGTGGAGCTCAAATTACAACTGGTCTCACTAGCCCCAACAGAGAGAAAACTGCCCTCTCCCCCAGTAGTTCAAAGTTCCTATAAATCTGGAGATAACTCAACTGCTGCCTATCACACATCTTTGTACCCAGGTGAAATGCAGCACAGGTGTGTGGAAAGAGAGCTGGAGCTAAGAGTTTGCTTCAGTGAAGTGGGGATGGAGCAAGGTTTCTGCCTGAGTGTAGGTATAGGAACTTCACAACTGGCCTGTTAGCACCACCAAGTGAGGTACCTCCAGGAATCCCAAATCACAGCCTCCAGCATTTACTGCCACGAGCCCTACCCAACCCCCTAAAACACAGCCAGGGCTCCCCAGTTCATCCTTCTCTGGGGTCAACTTTGACTATTCTACCCACCACCTCCCTAGTGTAGCCAAAATCAACATCACTATCCACAGAGAAATGATTCCCTCAACTTCCCAAAGAGGCTAACAGCATTAGAAAGAGCAATGCAGGACCAAGGCTTTCATCAGATTGATACTTCAACAGTCCCAGAACACTACTTCTGGTCTGAACTCCACTTCCATTCATCAACCAAGGTCAGAAGTGAACAACTTGGGGGAGAAGAGTGTACCTAGGAGGGGACTTCCACCATCTGCTTACTGAACCTGCTTACCAAAATAATTTAACACTTAATACACATTCCATCTTCCCATCATGCCATTCTACACTGGAATAGGGAGAAAAGAATTGGCTATGGGTTCTCACTAAGCTGTTACCCGACTTGACAGCTTCCTCCTCATTGGCAGTGCCTCAGCTTCCTCCTCTGTAGAATGGGCACACCAGCTTATCAGAGAGGGCTCCTTGTGAGCAATCTGGGAAGGACAGAACTCCCCAAATCTTGAGTCCGTCCCCAAGATCATCCGGAAATGAACGGAGCCCAGCACGTACGTGCCCGCATCATCTTTGGCCAAGCTCCGCCAGGCGCGTTCGCAGGTCTGCAGTGCCGCCCGGAAGTCCAGGTGCACCACCAAGAGGTCTGCAGCCTCCTCCAGCAGAACCACCGCTGCGGACGGAGGCGGGGCGACGCGTACAGGCTCGCTGCTCCTCAGAGGCGCCCCGAGCCCCTTAAGGGGGGCTGCAGGGGTCGAGGAGTCACTCTTCATAGCCAGCCTGGGCTTAGGGCCTGTTTCTCCAGACATCAGAGTGGCAGCCTCTCCGGGGTCTCCGGGATATCCCGCGTCGGCCTGGGAGAAGAGGGACAGTCCTCATACGCTTGCCCACAACCCTTCCCGAAGCCGAGTCCTGGGGAAGGAAAAGTTAGTAGCCATGTCTAAGGCAAAGGCTGAGTTAGCCGGGCAGATGCTCCAGCTCAAGACAGACTGAACACAGGGAACCAGTTCACACTTCAGATTTGCAGAACAGCTACATCCCTGGAATACCTGCCTCTACCTTCTCTGGCCCCACGACATGTACTGATACCAGCTTAGCCCCGGGGAGGGCCGTTCCAGGTTCTTTTTCAAGAATCTAACCGCTCACTGCAGGCGCAGGACAAGGTAACCGACAGGCTTCCGGCTCTCACAGCCTCCCGCAGACTCATGGCGTGCCCACGGCGCGGAGGACTCTGGAAGTTGTAGTTCTCTGGCTCTTGGCTCCGTCGCCTTCTTGAGGGAGATGGAGGAATTTCGGACTACAACCCCCAGCATACCACGCCACAGAAACTGTCACTGTCCCCGGAGAAAACAAACTTGGCACCAAAGCTTTTGAAAATAACAACGCAGAGGCTGTGTTGTGAGATGAGGAGGTCCTCTCACGAACCACTTCCAGCAAAGACCGGATAGAGGAAATTTCAGTAACGGAGGTGAAGTTATGAGCAGGCTTCTAAAAACAGGAAAAACACTGAAAGGAAACTTTAGAGCTAGAGACTTTTCCTCCTATATTCCGCTTTCCTAGGCATAGTCACATTTATGCAGCGCTTTACAGGGCCTACCTCTATGCTAAGCGCTTTTTGCGCCATCTCATTTAATCCTTCCCTCAACCCTCGGAGATAAGAACAACTGTTATCACCATTGAGTAGGTGAGGACATTGGAGATTATTTAAGCAATTTGCTGAAGGTCCCACAACAAGAGGTGGCAAAAACTAAGTCAACAAGGCTATTTTTGCTCAAAGCCGTGTATTTAACCACTATTCTGTTCTGCAGGACAGGACTGAGTCTATGCTTTCTATTCAGAGAATATACATATCATTGTCCAAGCAAGTTCCATAAGCTCATTGAGCCTCGTTGCTTCATAAAATAAGATAGAGAAAACAAACCCACACAGTGCATAATACAATGTATAACAAAGTGTTAGAACAGAGCAGGTATTCAATTATTAGAGCTACAATAATTTTATTAGATAAATTTACACAGATACATAAATTACATTTAGTATTATATTATGTGCTTCACCCTGACGCTGCTGAATTTATACTAGGTTCTCTCAGCTTTAGCTTCTCCTCAGTTCCCTACCTTTTGAACTCCTCACAAAGCTTCTCTAGAATTGTTTACTCCCCTGGTGATTAGAAAGGCCTGGCACAGGGTAAGTGGTGGTTAATACAACACATCCTCTTCCCTCGTCACTAGATAGAGACACACCCATCTGCTGGGCTTTCAGCTCTCTGCAGAAAGTCCTCATGGAAAGCTGACGCAGAAACATGAAATCCATCAAACTCTGAGGAAGAAGTATGGACCCTGTAACCATATAAGGTGATAAAGTCAGAACTTCACTTATTCTGTAAATATTTTTTTTTAAGATTTTATTTATTGGGCGCCTGGGTGGCTCAGTGTGTTAAAGCCTCTGCCTTCGGCTCAGGTCATGATCCCAGAATCCTGGGATCGAGCCCCGCATCAGGCTTTCTGCTTGTCAGGGAGCCTGCTTCCCCCCCCCTCTCTCTGCCTGCCTCTCTGCCTACTTGTGATCTCTGTCTGTCAAAATAAATAAATAAAATCTTTTTTTAAAAAGAACAACTGTTATCACCATTGAGCAGGTGAAGACATTGGAGCTTATTTAAAAGCTTATTTTTAAAAAATATTTTATTTATTTATTTGACAGAGAGAGATCACAAGTAGGCAGAGAGAGAGAGAAGGAAACAGGCTCCCTGCTGAGCAGAAAGCCCAATGCAGGACTCCATCGCAGAACCCTGAGATCATGACCTGAGCCGAAGGTCCCAGTGAGCCACCCAAGCGCCCCTCTGTAAATGCTTTTTGAACACCTACTCAGTGCTAGGCCCTAGTCTAAGAACTGCAGATCCCACAGAAAACAAAAAGAGACAAAAATATCCACTTTTGTGTAGTTTGTATTATAGTGAAAGAAAACAATTTTTTTTTAATTTCCTTTTTTTTAAAGATTTTATTTATTTATTTGACAGAGATCACAAGTAGGCAAAGAGGCAGGCAGAAAGAGGAAGGAGCAGGATCCCCGCTGAGCAGAGAACCTGATGCAGGGCTCGGTCCCAGGACCCTGAGATCATGACCTGAGCTGAAGGCAGAGGCTTAACTCAGCCCCAAGAAAACAAAATTTTTTAAAAAGCAAGTAAAATACAAACAGTAGTATGTCAGATGATAATAAATGCTGAGGAGAAATAAAGAGGAGAGAGACTGGGAGTGACAGCAGTGGAGAGGTAGAGTTGGTCTCTACATTTACCTTTGTTTTCTAACAGGAAATCCAGGGTTCCTGGCAGAGCAAAAAGAAATGTGGACCTTCTGCTCAGGACTAAGCTCTGTCAGCGGGATCTCTATTCATTTTGGAGCACTGCCCTTGGGACCAACTTATCTTCAGGGTTGCTTGTGAGAAGCTCCACCTACGTTTTCTCTCTTCCTTGCCTGCCAGTATTCATTCCCACACAGAAAACTCCAGATGCAAACAGAGATCCCTGGAAAGTGTGCTTCAGTCTGAGAATCAAGTTACCAAAATATTTTATCAGCTCTGACTCAGATTTGATTATTATTGCACTGCAAATAAAAGCCCTGTTCTCAGAAACAGGCAGGGGTAGAGGTCCTCCCGGAACAATCAGAAAAGCAGTAGGAGAATCAGAAAATAGACCGGAGCAGAACTAGGCAGCAACCACACCACATCACTTCCGGAAGCACCACCTCAGATTACCGCCTTGAAAGGACCCCTTCCTTAAATTCTAAGGAGTTTCTTGCTATTTCTAGATCCTTCCAGGAGATGGCAGCACAGCCTTAAAAGAAGCAGACCTGCCAGAAACGAACTTGCCTATTTAGTGGTATGGCTGCCATAATGAGGTCAAGATTGGGGGAAGGGGAGATTGCTAAAAATCACGTAAAAACATAATTGTGTTCTGTTTCTGTGTTTCACCCAGTCTTTGACTATACAGGTCTTCAGTAGTCTGTATGTAACCATTTAACCTTTAGCATTGTTAAGCCCACAAATTGACTCTTCAGCCTCCATTGTGACATTGCACTGTCTCCCCTGTCTGAATGTACCCAGAATTTCTCAGGCTAAGACACAGCAATCCTAAACATAAGCAAGTTCATTCTGCCTAAGGGAGAGTGAACAAATATTATATATATATCGAACCAGTCTTTCTGACTCAGAGCTCACAACACAATCTTTGAAAGCACCTATCCTCCCCTGGGGAATAAATCAAGAAGTAGAAAAAAGGCCTGATCTGTAAGACCAGATCTAAGCTCTGGTCCATTCTAACATTTGTATTATCGGAATAATTTCTTTGGAGGAAAATAGAGTAAATGAGATGAAAAATCCGCATATGAGCCATCCTCTGAGCCCCACCCAAGCTCTGGGACTTCGTGTTCCTCCTTCTGCTGGGCAGGCACTCAGTCTATCAATGCATTGCCTTAATCCGAGAATGCAGATTTGCTCTGCCTGCTTTGAGCAGATGATGAGTTGGTATTTTTGCAGCTGAAAGAACTCTAGATTAGAAGATGAACTATCCCAGCTAAAATACTGGTTCCTTTGGTGACCAAGCCAGTCACCAGGCCTCTAGAAAGTCACTGAAACTCTGTGGGCCTCAGTTTTCTCGTTTGAGGACATGGGTAACAGCACCTGCCACATAGGATGTTTGTGAGGGTCACAAGAGACCATGTGACAATGGCCTATTGAGCTCTCTAAATCTCTGGAACAGTTCAGGCTGATATAAGGCCAGCTGTTATAATATATCGGGGAGTAAGTAAGGAGAAGAAAGAATCTCATTCTACCTCAAAGTTCTGTAATCTTACTTTCTTTTTTTTTTTAAGGTTATTTATTTATTTATTTATTTGACAGAGAGAGATCACAAGCAGGCAGAGAGGCAGGCAGAGAGAGAGGGGAAAGCAGGCTCCCCGCTGAGCAGAGAGCCCAATTGGGGCTCAATCCCAGGACCCTGGGACCATGACCCAGGCAGAGGCTTTAACCCGTTGAGCCACCCAGGCGCCCCTGCAATCTTACTTTCTGATCTAGAATTTGACTTGGCTCACCTTACAAAGGTGAGTAGTGTTCATCCTGTCCTGCCCTCTCCAAGCTGGTTCTACATTCTGTGACAATAGACAGCATCCATAGCTGACCCTTCTAACACATCTCTTTCAGCCAGGGACATTGATGATAAAGCTTCTGTGGAATAGAATCATACCTAGTGTGGACCTTTGACCAGACTCAAGCCAGAGAGATAAATATTTGCAGGGTGGAGATAATGTTTTTCCAGGATGGCCAAGTATGCTCCCTCATTCCTTCCTTGGCATCTTTATGGCTCTTTTTTAAAGCCTGGACTTGGTGTTCAGAGCAGAACTCAATGCTTCATATTTGCTCCTGTCCATACAGATAGAGCAGAATTCTTACTTTGTTTCTGTGTCTAAGAAGTAATGATCATAATCATAATTGTTCTGTTTGGTACTTTATAAAAATAAGACAGTCAATTTATGTTGTATAGTAAAAACTATGTACTAGGTGCTATTCTGAGTGCTTTATACTTAACTTTTTATAATCATCAACAACCCTATAGTATAAGTCTTAGTGTTATCCCTATTTTGTAGATGAAACCAAAGCACAGAGAGGTTAAGTGACTTGTCAAAGGTCACAGAGAAGTGCAAAGAAGGGCTGGGACTTAAATCCAAGCAGTTTAGCTCTAGAGTCTTTCTTCTTAACTGATGCATAATACTGGCCCTATGAAATACTTTCACTTATTTTGCTTGAATTTAACAACCAACCTGTGAACAAGGTGACAGATATATTATTATTCCTATTTATAGATAGGAAACTAAAGCTCAGAAACCACCCACGCTCAAACATTTGGTCTCAGTGGCAAAGCTAACATAGTTACTGGAGATTTCTAACCAGATCCCACGCCCAGAACCTTCTTCAAAAAGCCACCAGAGCTCCTCTTCATCACTTGAAGGTAACTAGGGGAGTCACTCTGTGGAGACCTGTTGTCCATCGTTTCTCACCCACTATGAGAGTCAGAAGATTAACTCAGAGAAATCTGAGCAGATCTTCATGATGACAGACCAAACCTGAAAAATTAAACAAGTAATGGCTGCTCACTAGGAATAAGTCAGCCTTGGCTCTCTGACGGAAGAGTGGAAAGATGTTATCTCCTCTCTGAAACCTTTCCTGATCACACCTAATGCAAGCCAATCACCACTTCCTTCAAACTCCCAATTGTGCTTTGCTTTTTTATGCCTTTCTTCTTGGTCCTTCCCAGTTTCCAAGTCTTCTTAAAGTTTTTTGTGCCATTCCCATATTCAGGTGTGCCCCTCCTTAGGGCAGACACACAGTCTCACTCATCTTAGGATCCTTGCATGGTTTAGCAATAGGCATAAAGCAGTAAGCACACAATGTTCAGGAAGGACCCCACCTCTCCTGAGCTGCTCTGCATCATTTGGTCTTAACATTGTCTGGTGAGCACTGTGTGAAAAGGTTGGAAGCTGAGGAGATATTAGCCCCACAAAAAAGAGAGACACCTGAAGGTGTCCCCAGGTACCAATAGCGCTGGCCTGCCTTCTTGCCCATGGGCAATTTGCAATGTTCCTTCCTGTGGTCTCCTCCTTACTTCCTAGGAAATAATCAAATAACCTCAGTCACCTGAGTGATAGAATTTTAGAGTTGTAAGGGGGCTTATCATACTACATATGGCCAAGGAAACTAAGGCTGGGAGGAGGGGCCGGAGGTTAAGCAATAGATTGATGTTACACAGCTGAAGAAGGCAGCATTCCTTGCCCTACCACATGCTGCCCCAGAGAGGACCTCACCTTTGCTTAAAAGTGTTTTCCTCACTAGCACAGAAATGCCTGCCATTAATCATACTTTGGGGTAATCTATGGCATCAAGGTCACTGTTAATGTGCAGATACTGGCTGGGAAGAGCAGTATATGGAGCTATTGCCAGCCATTGACCCCCACCACCCCAGGGCTCTCTTCCCACTCCTCTGTGGAGAGCAGCAATGGTTCTCAAAACCTGTAGTTTTTACCCCTAGCAGGCCTTCCAGGGAAAATGGGATGGAAGGGTTCTCAACAGTTTTAATATTTCAAGAAGAAATTATACATTTACCATGCTTACTTGTTAATAGGTTTTATTTAGTAGACATTCCAAAACATAGTATTGATGGAGGGGCAATTAAAAGTGATCATTTGTAGGGGCGCCTGGGTGGCTCAGTGGGTTGAAGGCACTGCCTTCGGCTCAGGTCATGATCTCAAGGTCCTGGGATCGAGCCCTGCATGGGGCTCTCTGCTCGGCGGGGAGCCTGCTTCCCCCTCTCTCTCTGCCTGCCTCTCTGCCTACTTGTGACTTCCGTCTGTCAAATAAATAAATAAATAATCTTTTTTAAAAATAAAAATAAAATAAAAGTGATCATCTGTACATAAAAGGTTGAAAATCATGAGAGAATATTTATGTCCCAAGTGATTTCCTGAAATTACCTCTGAAGTACAATTTTGAGTCAACAAACCCAAATACCCTAAGGTATTTGAGGAGTGGCAGAGAAGGGAGAAATGTTGAGAAGATTTCCAGAAATCTTAATTTTAACTTCATCCAGGTGAAGGCAGTAACAAAGGAAGGGTATGGTAAGAATCTCAAAGAAGCTGTGATTTTTTAAAAAATAAGACAAGTAGTGAGCATTTGGTAATGCATATAATTGTCAAATCACTATTTGAGTACAGCAAGTAAAACAAATATTTGCCTAATACTGTTCCACGTGTCCAGGGCCTAAAACCAATAATGTAACAAATATAAGTAAAAGGAAATGCAGTTTGCCTTTGCATTTGTTTCAATTATTATCCCCAGACAGTGATCTCAAGAGCATCTTGGTATCCCCACCCCTAGCCCAGTACCATGGTCCATAAATGCTCTGACCCTAGGCAGCCATTGTTTCTGGAGCAGAGTAAGAATAACAAGAATAACGCCAGAAAGAACATTAAAAAGTTACTAAAGTGAGGAAAACAGACATCTGACCATATTTTTTAACCAAGAGCAATTCAGTTTATTTCAAAAATTAGGGACAACTCAGAGAAGCTCCAGTCTGTTGTCATAAAGGCCTCTCCCTCTGCAAATCAGTATGCTCAGTGGGAGGGAAAAATACCCTTCCTGGGATTCACTGAGGTTCAGCTCTGGGATGTGTCATTCACACAGAGTCCATGCGAATGCCGCGCTCTGGGATTGTGTGTGGTTCTACGACCTACGTGTCCTATCATGGCAGCCCTGCTTGCTCCTGGCTCCACATTAACGTGGGCTTCAATGCTGAAATCTGAAAATGTTCAGTTCTGGGACACCTGGGTGGCTCAGTTGGTTAAGCAGCTGCCTTCGGCTCAGGTCATGATCCCGGCGTCCTGGGATCGAGTCCCACATCGGGCTTCTTACCCGGCGGGGAGCCTGCTTCTCCCTCTGCCTCTGCCTGCCTCTCTGTCTGCCTGTGCTCACTCTCTCACTCTCTAACAAATTAAAAAAAAAAAAAAAGTTCAGTTCTTTCTGCAGACAGTTGTTCTGACAACAGGGAAGAACCTGCCCATTCCCCCGGCCCCACTCTTTTGTCCTCACTGGGGTTGGGCTGCATGACACACAAGCCATGTCCAAGCTTGTATGGACTTGACTGTGGGAAGTTTTCTGGAAAGATTATCATGAATGGTAAGGCATGCTGTCACTATCCCTTTTATTTCATGTCTCGCTGGGAAGTTTGTTCCTTTGAGTCTGGTTCTGAAACATAGCGGGACAGTGGGAACCGATTCTGAGTAGGCTCACCACACCCTTCCTCTGATCAGTCATGACAAAGGATGATTAACTGAGACACGTGAATGAGGAGGTGAGTTCCTAGTTCTACCTGACAGCCAGGTCTAAGGGACCAGAAAGAACAGAGGGAGAAAAACAGGAATCACATGTAACCATAGCAAATAAGGAGACTCATGTGTATACAGGCTATGACTGAAACTACCGTGTGATTACAGCCTAGGAAATAAACAGAAGTAAAAGGTCACCTCTTCCTCTCCTTTCAGGGACATCTTGGAGGGATTCCCTCCCACTCCAACTCCTTTTCACAGGCATTTGTCTTTACCATATTCACACACTTCTCCTTATTGCCAGAACTTCCATTTTCCCTGCCTAAGAAATCATTCTCTGGGGTAAAAGGACCATAGAATAGATTCTCCTAGAGTTTTATAGCCTGAGATCTGTCTGTTTGATATCTGTTCTTCTTTTATCTTTCAACTGTTTTTGTTAAAATTACACCTATCCAGAGTGAAAAAATCCAAACAAGACAGAAAAGTATAAGAGAATAAGAACCATCTGAAATCTCGTTGCCCATAAATGACAACTTTGAACATTTTGATGAACATCCTTCCACAAATACACACCATTATCCATAATTACACTGCCCTGCAGCCCAGCTTACTCATTCCCAGTATGTGAGAGGAGTTCTTTTTATTTTCCAGTGGAATATTGCTATTACCTACTAACTAAAACAAGAAACAAATAATCCTGCTGTGACTAGTAAAAATTCACAAGTTTATAGTTCTTTGTAGCTAAAAGTACTTGTACATACTTACTCCCAAATCATCCTGAAGTTGGAAGGACAACTCTGGGAGTGCATCTGCCTTTCTTATGGGTTTAATTCTAATCATACCTCACATTGGTGTAATAGTTTACACTTCTTTTTTATTTTTTTTAATATTTTATTTATTTATTTGACAGAGATCACACAAGTAGGCAGAGAGGCAGGCAGAGAGGGCAGGGGAGAAGCAGGCTCCCTGCCGAGCAGAGAGCCCGACGCGGGACTCGATCCCAGGACCCTGGGATCATGACCTGAGCCGTAGGCAGCGGCTTAACCCACTGAGCCACCGAGGTGTCCCTCCACTTCTAAAAAGCATCTTTAGATAACTTTATATGATTATCACAAAGTAAGATGATTGAAAGTGAGATAAGTATCCACAATGCAAAAATAATGCATTACCAAAACTACATTTACATAACACGTTAATAATAGTTGTAACTACATATATTGAGAAATTAGTGTGCCAGGCTCTGTTCTCAGTCCATTCCATACATCATGTCCTGTAATCCTCACTATCCCTGTCTTTAGAGATGCTATAACTAAGATTTAGAGGGCAGTGATTTGGTCAAATTTCCACAGCAAATCTAGGTGAGATTTTAATCCAAATGTGTCTGGCTTTAACATTCCTTGATTTGTTTTGTTTAATTTTTATTTGTTTATTTGACAGAGAGAGAGAGAGCACAAGCAGGAGGAGTGGCAGGCAGAGGCAGAGGGAGAAGCAGACTTCCTGCTGAACAGGGAGCCAGATGCAGGTCTCAATCTCAGGACCCATGACCTGAGCTGAAGGCAGATGCTTAACCAACTGAGCCACCCAGGTGTCCCTTTTCCCTGTGTGTGTGTGTGTGTGTGTGTGTGTGTGTGTGTGTGTAGAGGAAGGGAAGGAGTGGAAGGACAGAGAATCTCAAGCAGACTCCCTATTGAGGGCAACAATAGGGGCTCAATAGGAGGGGACTTTCAATCCCAGAACCCTGAGATCATGACCCAAGCCAAAACCAAGAACTGGATGCTTAACTGACTTCGCCCTCCACCCCTGGCGCCCCAACATTCTGTTTTTAATCACTGCATCAGCCACCATTTTATACCGACCTTAGTGCAACGCTGTACAAAACACATTCCTCTGACTAAAGGTGCTGAGTGCCAAAATGATCTTTCAGATCTCCAGAGAAGGGCACTCTTCCAAAGATCTTGCAAAAATCCTTCCTGCTGCAGGGAAATCTGTTTCTTCTTCAGAGGGAGCAAATAGGTCTCTTCCACAGAAACCAACCTCTTGGTCACATGCATGTGCCAGTTGCAAAGACGTGAAGTTGTGGAGGTCCAAATCATTCCTTCTTCATGGCTTTCTTGTGCTTTGGATAGAGGGCAGAGTTGGTCTATCTTGTCCTTTACTTCCAGAGAGGAGGGAGAGAGTGTTTATTCTTGATAATACAAAACTAGAGATGATGAAACAAAATAGAATGGGATGCAGGGAAACCATTAAAAGCAGGGTGAGTGGGAGGCATATACAAGGAATTAAACATCTTTTTGACATACAGGCAGAGATGGTTTGAGGAGGCAATTAGGCAATGAAAATTGATATTTTCTTCTTTAAAGATAACAATTTTTATCTATAAAGCACTCCTTGCTGGAATGAGCTCAAAGCATCTAATGGGTGCTGGCTAATTACCCCACCCAACAATGTGGCAGCCAGGAAAAGAGAGAGATAATTATCCCCACTTTTCAGGCAGGGAGACCGAGCCACAGAAGAGTAGTGCCTTGCATAAAACCAGAGAGCTGAAAATAGAAGGCAAGCCTCCTAATAACACCCTTCCATCCCTCTGTATGTTTACAGACATTGACTCCTAAGGAAGGACAACCCACTTGCCAGAAAAAAGCAGCTGTCTCTCATTGGGAACTACAGCTCCCAGCAGACACCGAGAGGAGACAGGGCTGTGCCCTTAGTGCCCATTCCAGATTCCCAAATATGGAGAAGGACTGGGTTTTGGAAGAGGAACAGAATGCTCACCCTTGAAAGAAAGGGAGAGAAAGAGGGAGTGTGAGGTAAGTTTGAAATATTTAACTCTATCTCCTAAATGTCTGCCCGGTCTTTGAAATATAGCAGCCAAAGTCATGATCTTTTAATAAATCTTGCTAGAAGATCTCCTCTGTAAACCAAACAGTTACTTTAGCAGAACCCTGTTTTTTCCTGAGATTAGATATGTGCTGGTTCAGTTCTAGGAGGTCAGAGACCCTTCCTCTGAGCCCAGCCAGCTCGGAAGGTCATGGTGGTGATGGAGAGAAAGATTTCTGAGTGAAGGGTAGCCCTGCTGTGATAGGAGCAGACATTCCAGAGGCTGAGGCTGGGGGGCTGGTTTGCTGGACTCAAGCATGAGCAGCCCTGGGAGAACAAGGGTTACTTTTTTTCTGCTTTGGAGCCAGCTGAGCCCGGCTGGTGGAAAAGGCATGAAAGAACTCTTTCCCCCATTCTGTCTCATTCTGTCAACACACACTTATTAAAGCACCGATGCTCAGGGCACTGGACTAGATGATGAGGGGGAAACAAATCATAAGACAAGATTTCTGTCCTCAGGGTGCTTATGATTGGGGGATTGGGTAGATACAAAAGGAATAAAGGAGCAAAGGGAAGAAAAAGACAATGCAAAGAACCTATTACTTATACTTCTCATCCAACGTTTAGTTTCCAGTTAATTGATCACCCACCATGGGTCAGGCGCTGTTCAAGCCACTTGGAATACAGTGGTGAATACACCAAAAGCAAAAGCTTCTGTCCTTATAGATTTTACTGTCTGGTAGCCCCTAGATGTCTGGGGGAAGAGTCCTCTAAGCGGAAGGAACAGTGAGTGCGAAACCTTGAGAAGGATATGAACTTGGTGAGTTTGAGAGCAAGCCAGTGCAGCTAAAGGCAAGTGGATGAGGACAAGAGCAAGGAGAAGTGAAGTCAGAGAACTAGTCTGAGGTCAAATCACACAAGGCCTTATAAGGGGAAAAAGTATGAATTAAGTTCTCACTGGGAAACTTGTTTTTAAGCAGTGGTTTGTTATAATTTGATGTAAAGGGCCAGATAAGGGGAACAGACCTGTAAAGGAGTTTGTAGAATAGATGAGAGGTATCACTGAATGGGAATGGACAAGGAAGGGTTCCCAGCAGAATGGGATGCAAGCTGGATGCCAATGATTAAACAGGATTTGGATCTCGAGAGAAGGCATTCTAGATGGAAGGAACTCCAGGAACAAGGTGTGCTGTTAGGATGGACCATGGCATGTTCAGATCATCAATCTGTCATAGATGTGGTCATATGGGGTGGGGGGGGTAGTGGATGGTGAGGTTGGAGAGGGAGCATTGGAAAAATGTAAGGTCTCTATGTCAGAAGGTTCTGAATCTCAGGTTAACAGTCATTAGGGGATTTAAATGCACAAAGGCATTTTCACAGGCTTCATTATCCAGTCAAAGAACCTGGTCTTCCCCAGGGTCCAACATTTTTCCCCAAGAGACTTGTTTCTTTGAGTCCCAGGCTTTTGAGTCCCACATGAAATCGAGGCAACTGAGTGGCACAATTCCAGAGGGCACCATTCATTGTGCCATATGTGAAAGGCACCCCCTATTGTATCACATACACCACAGGGCAAATGGTGCCTCTGGAGGTGTGCGATAGCAGAGGACCTGATTAACATTTTAGGGGATAAAATACCAACCTGCACACAGGCCTGTCCATAGTGCCTCAGAAGCTTCCTTCCCTTTCAGATTAAAGCCCAGCTGAACTGGCTGCAGAATCAGCGGGGATGAGGGCCGTTAGCTGACAGAGAACTGGAAGGGAGAACAGAAAAAAGAGAGAGTCAATGAGGATGCAAGGGAAGAAGCACTTAATGTTGGTCATCCTTTTGCCTAGTGGAGCACAAGAGGGAAATAAAGGAACTAGGAGAAGAAGGATGGCAGGAGGGGTGGGGGTGGAGAAAAGGGCTACTCAGGTAGCTGAGCTGCAGGTGGTTTTAGCAGATTGCCCTGTAGCTGTCATCATTCTCCTGTAGGATATCCTGGTACTGCTAGTCTATGGGCCTCAGGAGGGCAGCAAGCTGCTGAGCAGAAGAACTATGGTGGTGGGGGCAGCAGGAGGTGGGGAGGGTGTCTAAGGAATACTCCGCCCCTGAGACAGTTAGACTGACCACTCAGTTACTTTTTTTTTATAACCACCCATTTAAGTTATGTCTATTTAAGCACCTCACCAAGGAGTCTCCCAACTTTCTACCTGAATTTGGGGAAACCATGGTGTGGTTGCAACAGATGAAAGCAGAATAAACTCAAAGAAAATGACATTCCCCCCCGCGCCTTCTTCCCCCCACCCTCAGCAGCCACACAGAAAAGGGAATTTGCATCAACAGGGAGCAGAATGTTGCGTGTGTGTCTGCTTGCCCAGGAAAGGGCAAGAGGGTGGTATGTTTGCGATTAGTATGTCCTCTGCCCAGTCTGATCCATTTTACATTCTCAATAATAAGCAGTAGCAGGCACCTGGGTGGCTCAGACAGTTAAGCATCTGCCTTTGGCTCAGGTCATGATCCCGGGTTCCTGGGATCAAGTCCCAGGTCAGACTCCCTGCTCAGTGGGGAGCCTGCAGCTCCCGCTTTCTCTTTCTGACAAATCAGTAAATAAAATCTTTCTTAAAAGATAATAAGTACGGATGCCTGAGTGGCTCAGTTGGTTGAGCGGCTGCCTTCAGCTCAGGTCATGATCCCAGCGTCCTGGGATCGAGTCCCACATCGGGCTCCTTGCTCAGCAGTGAGCCTGCTTCTCCCTCTGCCTGCCACTCTGTCTGCCTGTGCTTGCTCCTGCGCTCTCTATCTGACAAATAAATAAATAAATTTTAAAAAAAAAAGATGTTAAAAAAAAAAAGATAATAAGTAGTAGCAGTCAGGGCAATAAAATGTTCTCTTGGGCTGTCATACTGAGTTTCCATACTTCCTCAGACATGGCAGACCCAGTAAATCCAGAATGAGCCATGTACCCAAATTCCAACAGCGTTACCTCTCCAGCCTCTCACTGTTCCTCCTTTCCTATATAGTCATTGCATTTGGAATAGTATTGCCCTTTAGTTCCTCCACTAAACCCATTGGGCCTACAGCTGCACACACAGCTGCCCTGCCCCACTCTGCAAATGCCCATTTTCAAGAACCAGTGAAGAAATTTTTGACTTTAGCATGGTAGTCTCAAAGTATGTGGACAGAACCTTTGATCCTCTGATCTATCCAAGAATACCATAGCTATGTTCCATCATGATGGCCGAGAACGTCTCCTCACCTGTCTTCTTCTTGTTTTCCCTTCCGCTGGCACAATTGTGCAGCTTCCTCCTACACCTAGGCTCAGAGAGGATGCAGCTCCCACTGAGAGCTGTAGCTTTTTTTTATAACAACCCACTGGTGGCCCAGGCAGTAGGACTGTTTTGAGGAGCATGGACTCCTCCCCTCTACTGGAAGCTCTTGCCCATCACCTTCAGGATAAGTCCCTACCGACCCTCCCAGCCTTATTTCTCACACCCGCATCTCCAGGCATAAAGCCCTCTGCCATTTTCCTGACCAACCCTGCTCTCTCCAAACCTAGGACATTGAGCAAATTAGTCCTTCTTCTTCGGAGCCCTTTCCTACTTCCTGGACTGAACTAACCCTCCAGAGTTCAGCTCAATTATCATCTCCTCTGAGGAGGTTTTCCCAAATCTCTTTTCACCTCTCTCAGGTGCCTCCTTATCTGTATTTCTGGAGCACTCTGTACTTAGCTGTAGCTTAGTTAGCATACTGACTGTTTACTTACATGAATCCTGCACTGAACTATTAACTCCCTCAGGGTGAAGAGCTGTGTATTTTATTTCTGTATTTCCAACTTCCAACCCAGTGAAGTTGTGACGATCATTTGTTGAATTAATAAATGGCCAGGAGCCTTTGGCCTAATGAGTAACTAGGTCTCCACCAGTGAGGTAAAATAAAGTAAGGCCATGATCTGTTTTCCAGGCCAACCACCTGTCTTATTAACTAACACACCCATTTCCTGGAAAATTCTCCACCTACGCTCTCACACCCTCCCTTGCCCTTCCCCCCACCCCCACCCAGTCATCACCCACATATCTTGCCATCCTCTACCCTAAGGGTCCCCTCAGTATTCACTGGGCTAAGAAGACACTAGTGCCTTTCTGGATTGCCAAAAAGAGAGCATCTTGTGTTCTTGGATGTCCACCTCCCCTTTCTTCCACAGTCAGGAGAATGTTGGCTTCTGGCACCATTTCCAAACTGTGTGATATGCAGTGAAGGAAAGAGACGAGACGACTGAGTTTTCAAGTGCACACCAGGCTCATGCATGTGGTGCTGCCTCTGAGGAGCAATATATGTGAAGCTCAACTTGCCCTTTTTTCTAGCTGGGGCAGTTCATCCTCACAGAGCCAGAACACAAAGTGCTGTGCAGGAAAAGCAGTTTGGAGAATAGAGTCTGGATCTGAAAAAGTGTCCTGGAGAGAGCCCTAGCCTGGGTCAGAACATCTGGGTTCTCTTTCTGGGTAACATAGAACAAGTTACTGACTCTCTCATTCCCCAGTACCTTTATCAAAGAAAGGGGGTGTGGAGTAAGGATAGAGGAATTACAGAACACCTGTTGGTTAAATGTCTGCCTTCAGCTCAGGTCATGATCCCAGGGTCCTGGGATCAAGTCCCACATTGAGCTCCTTGCTGGGTCGGGGCCTGCTTTTCTCTCTGCCTGCCACTCCCCCTGCTTGTGCTCACACTCTCTCTCTGACAAATAAATAAAATATTTTTTAAAAGGATGGAGAGGGACGCCTGGGTGGCTCAGTTGGTTAAGCGGCTGCCTTCGGCTCAGGTCATGATCCCAGCGTCCTGGGATCGAGTCCCACATCGGGCTCCTTGCTCGGCAGGGAGCCTGCTCCTCCCTCTTCCTCTGCCTGCCTCTCTGTCTGCCTGCGCTCGCTCCCTCTCTCTCTAACTAATAAATAAATAAAATCTTAAAAAAAATTTTTTTAAAATAAAAGGATGGAGAGATTAGAATAAGTAAATTCCCATTCCACTAATCTTGCAAAGTTACAAAGATAAAATGTAACCTAAGTATTGAGGTATCTGTGAGGGCTCTCTGTGATTCCCATTGTCCAAATCAACTTCATCAAAATCTTGGCAAGATCATTCCCTGCCTAGCTGTCCAGTCCTGATATGAGCAATCTCAATTCCATTTTTCTGAACTCTCTTTCTCATCACTGGATCTTGGCAAACTCCATGCCCTTAACTTAAAATGCTTGGTCTGGGGCACCTGAGTGGCTCAATGGGTTAAAGCCTCTGCCTTTGGCTCAGGTCATGATCCCAGGGTCCTGGGATCGAGCCCCACATTGGGCTCTCTGCTCAGCGGGGAGCCTGCTTCCTCCTCTCTCTGCCTCCTTCTCTGCCTGGTTGTGATCTCTGTCTCTCAAATAAATAAATCTTAAAAAAAATTTTTTTTTAAATGCTTTGTCTGATTATCCCCACCCCCACAGCTTAGGTCGACATTAAAAAGCAGAGAGACTGTGTCTTATCCACATCATATCTTCCACAGTTAATGCAGCACATGGCCCCAGTGGCTGCTCAGCAAATATCTGATGAATATATGAATTTGTCTATGATTTCCTTACTCATCCCTGCTTATTTTTTCATTGTTATCAAGATGTCAATCTTTCTGACCTCATCCTGTGGGAATACCAAAGAGATTAGCTAATTAATAAGGGTAAAGCTCTCCTGACATTTGTGTTAATGTTTAACTGAAATAACTGGGAGTGTGGTGACCCAGGGAGACAACAGCAAAATCCTGTGGTCTTCTCAGACCATCATGACATCAAATTGCCCCTGTTCTCTCACTGCACAGACACTCAGTGGGAGGTCTGACCCTTGATCATCATTGCTCCCTGGACCCTACTTTCTTCTCTTGGCAAGGCCTATCCCCAGGATCCAGCCTTGAGCCTAAACTCCACCCCACCATCTCCTATGGACACTGCCTCTCCCTCTGGGGTATTCTTGCAGCTGTCAAACAGCTGGAGGCTGTGGAAGTACTATAGGGTCTGGACACCACAGTCACCTGTTGCCAAGGTTTCCCTCCTCTCTTCCTCTTTACCAGATCAGATGTAAGGATCTAGGAATATGAGGAAGGGCAATTTACTTGGTTCTTCCCTTCCACAGAAAAATGGAGTGGAATGGTCACTGGCGGTAAATAAATCAAAGCAAAAAACCCATTCCAGCTAGAGACCATTGGAAAAAATCAGCAAATCCATGAATTATCCTGTTTATACCAGAAATGATAGTTTGGACCTTTATTAATAGATTGTCCTGAAATTACAGGCCATTCACAAAGATAAATGCATGAAGCTGTGTTTTAGTCCCTCCTTATTCATTGAAGACTTTGGCACCAAACTTCTAGTTTTCTACTCTATGCCAAGTCTTGCTATCATCCTGGGTAACTTCAATGTCAAACAGACCAATTATTTACAAACTAGGGATCACAAACCATTAGTGTGTCATGAAATCAGTTAAGAGGATTGTGAGTAGAATTTTTCTTAAGAAATAGAATGGAGGGCACCTGGGTGGCTCAGTGGGTTAAGCCTTTGCCTTCAGCTCAGGTCATGATCCCAGGGTCCTGGGATGGAGTCCCACATTGGGCTCTCTGCTTGGCGGGGAGCCTCTTCTCCCTCTCTCTGGCTGCCTCTCTGCCTACTTGTGATCTCTGTCTGTCAAATAAATACATAAAATCCTTTTTTTAAAAATTTATTTGATAGACAGAGATCACAAATAGGCAGAGAGGCAGAGAGAGAGAGAGGAGGAAGCAGGCTGTCCGCAGAGCAGAGAGCCCAATGCGGGGCTCGATCCCAGGACCCTGGGATCATGACCTGCACCGAAGGCAGCGGCTTTAACCCACTGAGCCACCCAGGCGCCCCAATAAATAAAATCCTTAAAAAAAAAAAAAGAAACAGAATGGAAATGAAATAAAATATCATATGTAGAAATGGTGGTTTGGGGTAAAACATTTATTTCAATGACATAATAATATATATTATTATTCTGTAATTATGTTAATAATGTATTATTTCAATATCAATACATACATGTGTTCTAGTCATGATGTAAAATTTCTTTTTTTAAGATTTATTTATTTATTTTGAGAGAAAAAGAAAAAGCACATGGGGGGCGAGCAGAGGGAGAGGGAGAGACAGATTCTCAAAGAGACTCCCCACTGAGCATGGAGCCAGACACAGGCTGAGTCTCATGGCCCTGAGATCAGGACCTGAGCTGAAACCAAGAGTTGGATGCTCAGTGGACTGAGCCACCCAGGCACCCCTAAAATACATTACTTATTGTGGGCCATAATCAAAAGCTTTAGATGGCTAAGAGTAAATACCATAGATATTATTTAGCCTTAAAGGGAAGAAAATCCTGGTATATACTACAAGATAGATGAACTTTGTAGAAATTATACTAAATGAAATAAGCCAGTCACAAAAGGACAAATACTATAATGGTTCTATTTCTAGGAGACACCTTAAATAATCACATTCATAAAGACAAAAAGTAGAATGGTTTTTGCCAGGAACTGGGTAGGGAGCAGGGAATGGAGGGTCCGTGTTTAGTGGGCAGAGTTTCAGTTTTGCAAGATGAGTTCTGGGGATGAATGGTGGTAATGGTAGCACAATTCGAAAATAATGTCAGCCAAAATACTTACTACATTTAATATGATGCATTTAATACCCTTAAAATGATTAAGAGGGTAAACTTTATGTCTTGCGTATCTTACCACAATTTTTTAAAAACTATCAGAGAAGCTTCCAAGGTCTTTGACCAGTGACCTTCATCCCCACTCACAGCCACCTTCCAGCTTCAAGGCTATACCCTAGTCCCAGTCATCATCAGAAACTGTTCATCTCCCACTCTGTGATCTCCACCTCCACCTTTCTTGCTTCCACACTCCTTATACCCATTGTACCAATGTCTGTACCTTATTGCATCATTTCAGCTCTTGCTCACCTATCTTTTCCCAGTCTACCTTCCTTCCTATATTCATGAGAGTCTTCATGAGAGTCCTGCCCCCTCTAAATTGCATAGGTGTACCATTTCTAAAATTTCACTCTTCTCTTAACACTTCCTATTTAAAACCCTTCAGTGGCTTTCTTGCTCTCAAGGAAAAGCCCTTAGCTAAGAAGACAAACCAATCGTGATGTGGCTTCTGGTTAACATGGATCACTTCTTCCCTGCCATCCTGCATGGCAATGTGTAGCCTTCAACACTACTTGTAGTTTCAAGTTCAAGCTTTCATTTGCTTGAGTCTGGACCCATTCTCCCCTGGCATGGAAAAGACCCTTCCCACCCACCTCACTTGTTCTTCATTTGTTTAAGTCCTATTACTCAAGACTGGATTGGCTTATCACTTCCTCTAAGAAGTTTCCCTCTACTCTCATAAGGTTGGATCTGGGGCCTCAAGTGAAGTCCTACAGCACCTTTGGCCTGATCAGATCAGAGCACGTACCATGCTGCACTAGTAATTACCTATTTACTTCACCATCTGCCCTCACTAGACTGTCATCCACCTCCCTAAAGCTAGGTGTGGTATCTGATTCATCACTGCATCCCTGTGCCTACTACAATACCTACCATGGAGTAGATACTCTCTGAGTGATAAGTAGGTGGGCAGACAAGAGGATGTTCAAATGGATGGATTTCATAGGTTTTGAAATTGAAATGGATGAATTTCACAGGTTTTGGAATCAGGTTCAATCAACAACTTTCAGCTGGAATTACCTTTGATCAAGGTCTAAAGAATGGTTTATCCAGATGAATAACAGTTACTATATTTGTATAGCATTCAAGAGTTTATAGAACACTGTCATGTTTTTTTAATTTTATTTGACACATGTAATAACATATGAAGTAAGATAACCAACCACAAATAGAAGTCTTGACACTTTGTAACAAAATGGGTATTACACTTGACCTTAATTCTTAATTTAAAAATATGTTTACAAGTTGCAACCTACTTCATGAAAAATCAAATAGACAAAAAAATAAATAAATAAAAGAGAGTGAGCAAGAAGGAGTGAGTGAGAGAGAGAGCAAAAAGAAATTCCTAAAAAGTCAACTTGTTTTTGTAAAAAATAAAAACAAAACACAGAGGCGCCTGGGTGGCTCCATTGGTTAACTGTCTCTAAGGTCATGATCCCAGGGTCCTGGGATTGAGCTCTTTGTCAGGCTCCCTGCTCAGCGGAGAGTCTGCTTCTCCCTCTGCCCCTTCCCATCCCTGCTTTTGCTCAGTCTCTCTCCCTCTCCAATGAATAAATAAAATCCTTAAAAATAAATAAATAACAATAAAATAATGTACAAAATAAGAAGGAAAGCCATCATCATCACCACATTATAAATGAGGGAACTATGGGTTCTCCAAGGTCAGAAAGGTAGTGAATGAAAAAAGCAGGATAAGTGCTCACATCTTCCTTCCACTCACTTTACTGTGATGCATTTAACCTTCAGGAATGAAAACAATCTGAATAATTAATCCCGAAACCAGAACCTTTCAGAAAACAGTATAGTATTTTCCGGCTTCCACAGGGCCCTGTCAAGGTCCTAGCCCACACATAGCTAGTAAATATTAACTAGCTCCACTGTAGCAAAACCCTCCCTGATGTGCCTTGCTTTTTTCACATTTTCCAGAAAAAGAAAGAAAACCAACCACCCTAAGGACCAATATCTGGGATTTTCCCCTTACATTCACCCTATATCTCTGTTTTGCAAATCAAGCCGAATTTCTTTTGATTCTCAGCAGAGAGAAATAAATAAAGCATGAGTGTTATTTATATCCCATCCAAAAAGCAAAGGAGAAGAGTTTATCGGTAGTCCCCATATAAATAACCTCTTCCTTCTGCCCTCCCAAGTTAAACAATTCAATTGCATTTTGCATAGGATCTGTTTTCCAAGCACTCAGTCTTTTTATTTGTTCTTATGTGGACTCTATCCAATTGTTCCCAGTCTCTTTTTTACTTTTAGAGCCAAAATTGGACATGGGTCACCAGTAAAACTCTGGTTAAATTCAAGAATTGTGGGAGAATGAAGAAAAAAATGAAAAAGAAGAGTGGGAGGATGACACCCTATGATCCAGGAATAGCACTACAGGATACTTACCCCCAAAATACAGAAACACTAATTCAGAGGGATACATCCCACCCTGTGTTTATTACAGCATTATTTACAACAGCCAAATTATGGAAGCAGCCCAAGTGTCCATCAATAGATGAATGAATAAAAAAGATGTTTTATATATATGTATATATATATACATGTATATGTATATATATATACACATACACACACACACACACAATAGGGTATTATTCAGCCATCAAAAAGAATGAAATCTTGCCACTGGCAGCAACACAGATAGAACTAGGGAGTGTAATGCTGAGCAAAATAAATCAGAGAAAGACAAATACCATATTATCTCACTCATATGTGGAATTTGAGAAACAAAACAAAAAAGCAAAGGGGAAAGGAGAGAGAGACAAACCAAGAAACGGAAGCTGGACTCCAGAGGGGAGGTGGGTGGAAGGATAGAAGATAGGGAAAATAGGGGATGGAGATTAAAGAGTACTCTTAGCATGATGAAAAAATAAAAATTTAAAAATTTAAAAAGTAGGGGCACCTGGGTGGCTCAGTGGGTTAAAGCCTCTGCCTTCGGCTCAGGTCATGATCCCAGGGTCCTGAGATAGAGCCCCGCATCTGGCTCTCTGCTCAGCAGGGAGCCTGCTTCCCCTCCTTCTCTTTCTGCCTGCCTCTCTGTCTGCTTGTGATCTCTGTCTGTCAAATAAACAAATAAACATCTTAAAATTTTTTTTAAAAAATTTAAAAAGAATAGTGGTAGAATGACTTCATGGACCTTAAGCCTTACCCACAATACTTATCCTAGTCCATCTCAGGCACACAAAATCCAGCCAGCAGAGTGCACAGAGCAAAGCAAGCCCTGTAAGGTTCATAGCTACTGCCTTTGCACAAGAGAAAGTACAGAAAGAGCATCTTTTTTTTTTTTAAGATTTATTTATTCAGGGTAAAGAAGATACACACACACACACACACACACACTGCATCAAAAGAAACGAAATCTTGCCATTTGCAATGACGTGGAAGGAACTAGAGGGTATCATGCTAAGTGAAATAAGTCAATCAGAGAAAGACAATTATCATATGATCTCTCTGATATGAGGAATTTGAGAGGCAGGGCAGGGGGTCAAGCGCGTATGGAGGGAAAAAATGAAACAAGATGGGATCGGGAAAGAGACAAACCATAAGAGACTCTTAATCTCACGAAACAAACTGAGGGTTGCTTGGGGGGGTGGGTAGGAATAGGGTGGCTGGGTGATGGACATTGGGGAGGGTATGTGCTATGGTGAGTGCTGTGAAGTGTGTAAGCCTGATAATTCACAGGCCTGTACCCCTGGGATAAATAATATATTATATGTTAATAAATAAAAATTAACATAAAAATATTTATTTATTCATTTGAGAGAGAAAAAGAGAAAGAGCATGTTTGCATTCATGAGCAGAGGGAGGGGCAGAGGGAGAAGCAGGCTCCCCGATGCAGGGCTTGATCCCAGGATCCTGAGACCATGACCTCAGCAGAAGGCAGACACTTAACTGACTGAGCCAGGCGGACGCCCCCGAAAGACCATCTACACGGCAAAAAGCCCTTCCCTTTCCTAAACACGCACACCATAGTTACTCACCTCTATCTCAATCAGTTAAGTACAGATCCTTTGCCTTTTGTCAAGTAAAACTGAGTAAAACCTGAAACTCTGATTTCAGGAATACTGGGAAGGCCCGTGTCTCCATAATCACAAGTCCTGGAATTTTCGGAATTACCCTAACTTCAGAAAGTTTATTCTGGTTTGCCACAAGCCATCAAATGATCCTAGAAGTGTCAACATTTTTATTTCTAAATTACACTTAAGGAAAAGCTTCTTAGGGCACCTGGGTGGCTCAGTCAGTTAAGTGTCTGCCTCTTGTCTAAAATTTTTAAAAGGTCTACTGGTAGACAATGTGTCCAAATTTTTTATTTAAAAACTATGGTCAGGGCACCTGGATGGCTTGGTCCTTTAAGCACCTGCCTTCGGCTCAGGTCATGATCCCAGGATGCCTGGATCGAGTCCCACCTCAGACTCCCTGTTCTGCTGAGAAACTGCTTCTCCCTCTGCCTCTCTCTCTGTCTCTGTCCCTCATGAACACATAAATAAAATCTTTTGAAAAAGCAACAACAACTATGGTCAATGAATCCTGGTTTTTGCAAAAGAAACATCCCATCTGCTTGCTCCAACCTATAATTCCACAGGTAGAGCTTCATCCCTTTTTTATTTTTTAAGATTTTATTTATTTATTTGACAGACAGAGATCACAAGTAAGCAGAGAAGCAGGCAGAGAGAGGTGGGGAAGCAGGCTCCCCGCTGAGCAGAGAGCACGATGCGGGGCTCAATCCCAGGACCCTGAGATCACGACCTGAGCCAAAGGCAGAGGCTTAACCCACTGAGCCACCCAGGCGCCCAAGCTTCATCCCTTTTTATCTGAAGGAGCTGCCAGGGCCATTACTGAGCAAATATCCATGTGAGATACGCTATCTCAAGCTTTTATCAGTCATTTATAACTTAGAGGGAAAGTGTTTTAGATTCTATACTGAAAGCAAAGTTTTGTTCCAGAGAAAGAAAGGCAAGAGCAGGAGACCAGAATGACCACCTTTTGGTCATACCTTAAAGAATGTGTTTAAACATCTTCATGATCATTGCTCTCCCCATGAAATTTCACTATCACAGATATAGGGTACATCTGTCTGCGTAGGGGTAGCGTGGCTTTCTTTCTAGCAAACACGAGTTGTGGTTTTTCCAGTCCCCAAGAACAAAATTCCCTGCTTGAGGGCAGTACTGAACCCTTTGAGGATGCATAGTTGAGAAGGAAAAGAGTTATGACTAAGAAGCTGAGGCACCAAAGACGAGCTCCTTGCAAAATGTTGTTACACTTGATTGGACGGGACTGCCTTTCCGCATCCTTGACAACTTCCGCATCCTTGACAATTCCTAGACTACAGGAGCCTCTGTGGTCTTCCTCTGCTTGCAGGGTCCCATTCTCCTGGCCCTGACAGTACTTAGCTTAACTGGCCCCTGAGCAAGAGATAATGTTGCTGGGCAAGTAGGTCTCTGAGGAAAGCAACACTTGGGATCCACCGTGGAGCCATATGCAGGGTCAGATGCCCCCAGAAAGTTGTCAGGTATGAATCCAGAGGTCTGCAGGCATAGTCTGTCCTCTCCCCCTGGTGATGGAGGAAGAAAGGGCCTGACAGCAGGAAATGCATGACTGGCAGACAGGAAGAAGGCATACCAAGTTCCACCCTCCTCCAGGGAGGCAACGAGGCATCCCACTATGCTGATCTGGAACCAATGTTGTCTACTTGTTAATCGGTTCTAATCACTGCACTGGTAACTGGAAATGACAAACTGGTTTCAAAGAGCCCCATGGACTATACTGTATACCTAATACTAATATAATGCTGTATGTTAACTAACTGGAATTAAAATAGAAACATTAAATAAACAAACAAGCCAGCCCCATAGAAGAAAGCTAAGAGAAGAAAAGTGGAGGAATTATAAATCCAAGGCAGCAAAGAGCAACAGATAAGAAGCTGCTCACAAAAAGCAAATCTAGATGAAAAGAAGGTAAACAAGATAATGCCAGCTAGGGTTGTCCAAGGAAACAAGAAAGAGTTCTATAAATATAGCCAGAGAAAAAAAAATATTTGTCTTAGCTGATGAGATCACCACACATGGCTCATGATAGGAATCTTTTGTTGCTCCCTTAATTGAAGCTTGGAAGAGAACAGAAATGAGAGCAGAAATCAGACTACTGGCCCACACGGTCTGTGTTTCAATAAGCCATTCTATTTTTAATTAAATGCAGCTGAAGTCATTAAGACTTGATACTATCAATCTGGACTGTGGCCTGTATTTTCATTGACATGCTGACCCCCAACTTTTCCACCCACCCCTCCACTCCCAGCAACAAACTGGCTAGCAGCTTACCCACACTGAGCAAATGGAGTCGAAAACAGGAAAAGGCAGATGGCTATGATTTGGACACAGGCCTAGGGGAGGGGAAAGGGTGAACAAACCCCCAGCCTCCATTTCCCAGGGACTTCCTCTTTCTCTGAAGGACATCCACTGTACTGGCAGGAGCAGAAAAAGAGCTGGAGTCCTCCACAAATATTCAGTCCCTGTTATGTGCCAAGTAGAGATCTAGGCATTGAGAATATGCCAATGAATAAGACAAGTCTCTGCCTTAAAGAGCTTACATTTGGAGCTGGGAGTGGGAGAGTGGGGAACAGTTGAAGACAGACAACATAAATAATGCATATACGAGATAATTTCACATACTGTTAAGTGCTCCCCAAAATGGAGATAGAGAAGGATTGGAAGGATTCTTTGACTCAGGAAGTTAAGGCAGGCCTGTCTGAGCAGGTGCTGCAACCTGAAAGGTGAGGAGGCGGTCAGGCAACAAGGCAAAGTGTTCCAAGAAGAGGGAACATGAAATGGAAAGCCACTAAGTCAGAAAAGAGCTTGGCATGTTCAGAGGACTAAAGAAGGCCAGTAGGGCACTACCATAGTGGGCCAAGAGGGAAGAGGAAGGTGTCTGCAAAAGCAGGCAGGACCACTTAGGTAGGGTCTTATAGGCCAGGGATTTGGATTCTGGGGAATATTTTCAAGAGAAGAGTGTTTTGAGGCATATCTATTTCAGAAAAAACACTCAGGCTGCTAAGTAGAGAATGGACCAAGCCAGTGGACGCCAGGAATGGAGACAGGAAGACTAGGTAGGAACTTGAGTCCAAGGAAGAGAGAGGGTAGTGGTTTAGATCTGTGTGGAGGTAGTGGCGTATTTAGATCTGGTCCACGGTGAAATGTATTTTGAAGGTAAAACAAATAAGAAGATTTCTTGTGAGATGTAAGAAAAAGCAAAGAGTTAAGGATGACTCCTGTGTTTTTGTCCTGAGCAACAGGGTAAAGGGTGGCTTCCTTTAATAAGGTGGGGAAGACCAGGAAAATAAATGCGTTTGAAATGGGAAGGAATTAAGTACTTTGTTTTGGACGTATTGACCTTGAGATGAATACTCTACATTCTCTCTTGGACACCAAAGGAACGTGGTGAACTTCATGCTTCAGTTTCCTCATCTTTAAATATAATAGTACTTACTACCTTCCTTGGTTTGTGTGAAGATTAAATGAGTTCATATATATAAAGCAGTTAGGATAGTTCCTGGCCCAGAATAAACAGCATGAAATGTATTTGATATTAATAATAAGGTAGTCTTTGGGTGCCTGGGTGGCTCAGTGGGTTAAAGCCTCTGCCTTCGGCTCAGGTCATGATCCCAGGGTTCTGGGATTGAGCCCCGCACTGGGCTCTCTGCTCAGCCGGAAGCCTGCTTCCTCCTCTCTCTCTGCCTGCCTCTCTGCCTGTTTGTGATCTCTCTGTCAAATAAATAAATAAAATCTTTTTAAAATAATTAATTAATTAATTTAAAAAAATAATAAGGCAGTCTTTTCTTTTTAATTGCAAATGGTGAGGAGAAGGAGAGAGAAGAAAAACATTGAAAATGTGAGAGAGAAAGGGAAGCAGAACGGTGAAGACCTCGTGGATACAAGGAATGATTCCCAGAGTCCAAGTAGAAGACTGACCTCAGATAGTTAACAAGGACACTTCTGCTGCAGAAACAGGAGGAGATTCTGCTTATGTGGTACAAATGCAGTTGGACCAAAGGGGCATGTGGAGGGAGGGGACAGTTTTCCCCTGACCACACCAATCTTCTCTGTGAAATAGAGGGCAAGGTCTTTATCTAGTATGAAGGGCTGGGAAGGGGTGATGGAGACACAATGAGAGTCAGGAGCATGAAACTGTCTTCTCCAAAGTGAGAAGATGTGGTCACCAAGAAGGGAGAGTCTGGCAGGTGGGAGAAACATTGGTCTCTCAAACTGCCTCACATGGTACCAGGTTGGTTTTGCTGTTGTTACAGTTATTTATTCTCGTTGAGTTGGTGTTTGCTGAATAGGTGCTGTGTGTCTAACATGGCACTGCACACTTGGGGAATCAAGAGGGGGACATGGTCTGTGCAGTGTGGATAAAGAGAAAAGTTTTAGAGTAAATGAAATAATTTGGGGACAAATATAATTCAATTTGGAACCAAAAGAGCATGTTACCAAATTCAGAGGAAGTGGAATTTGTGGTGTGTTGGAACTATGAAGGATGGCCTCCCAGGGGAAGCAGGGTCTGAGCTCAGCTTTGAAAGACAGGTTGTAGGAACTCAACCATCCACAAACCAGAGGCCACTGTTACCTATAATCCCTGGACCTTTGTATCCATCTTTCTCATGAATAGTGCCCCAAGACTGCTCTAATAAGGTAGAGCTGATTCGCTGACTTTGTCTAATGAGGACCCATGCTGTGTCATCAGCAGAAACAATAGCAGAAGAATTCAATAGGCTTCTAGGTTGTTTTTCTGAGGGCAGGGCAGGTAATGTCTTCTGAAGCTAGAGAAGGTTTCCTCCATCATAATTGGCTCTCCTCTGGCTAACATCATCATTTGCAGGGCACATGAGAAAGTGTTAATTGGAAAGATTCTGGCAGAAAGATAACCAAAAAGGTCATACAGAAATCCAGCCACATCTTTTTCCCTTGTTCCTTGCACAATTCAACAGTCTATTTTATTATCAGTAATTAGCAGCCTTATCCAACTCTGAGGCCAGACCTCCTCAGAGGCCCTTGGGACCTACCCCAGCAAAAGGTCATAGAGACTCTCCTGCCTTCCTTAATGGCCAGCTAAAAAGTAAGTGGAAAGACTCATGGCTGAACCCCAAAGATATGCTCCTCATAGTATTCCAGGCAGACTTGATCTGTGCTGGCAAAGCCATTTTTTAAACTGGAATTGCTGGTAAGGCTGCTTCCCTAAAAGGCAACTCAAATCCTGTCTTCTCCTTGCCCTTCCCTGGAGCTATGGCTCTCTGCCATCATGTTGCTCTAAGCCTCTCTAAGGGCAAGGGTTCTTCTGGTCCTTTCCTCCCATCTGAATCCCTTAAGTCCACACTCAGCTACCTGCAGCCCATCCAGGATAAAACTAAATGTTTGGAAAGCTTTTCCAATAATGTTCTATAAAGCAAAATGCTGCTGGTTGCATATGGTGCAACACACAGCCCACACCTTCAGACTTTGGGATGGTACAAAGGCCTCCTAGAATCACTTCCTAGCAGGCTTAAGCCAAGTCCAGGCCACTTTAGGGGGAGGGAGAAGAAGAGGGAAAGAATCCCAAGCAGACTCCTGCTGAGCGTGGAGACCTAAGTGGGGCCCGATCTCATGACCCTGAGATCATGACCTAAGCCAAGACCAAGAGTCGGTCACTTAAGTGACTGAGCCACCCAGACACCCGAGCCAATAGTCCTTTTTTTTTAAGATTTTATTTATTTATTTGTCAGAGAGATGGAGAGAGAGCACGCAAGCAGGCAGAGGCAGAGAGAGAAGCAGGCTCCCTGATGAGCAAAGAGCCAGATGCGGGACTCGATCCCAGGACCCTGGGATCACAACCTGAGCCAAAGGCATCAGCTTAACCAACTGAGCCACCCAGGCGTCCCCAGTAGACCATTTTTAAAACAATGTTCGTTGTTGGAAAGTATTGTAGGGGTTAATAAAGACGTTATCAGAGAGACCTAGGATTTCCTAAGCACTGTTCTTTATGGGGAGATCAGCAGAAAAACTAAACTTCTGAACAAAAGTCTCCATTTTAACTCAATCATTTGGCCCTTCAAGTTGATCTGTCTGTAACTTTTTTCTTCTACAAATGATTTTCTGATTTGGGATCACCTGGAAACTGTCTTAAATGCTACCTAGATAACACCCTAAATTCAATTTGTGAAGGCAAGTTACGACTAGGAAGCAAAATGGCAGTCTGTGTAGGATTTCAGTGGCATAATTCCATATTCCTTCTAAGAAAGACTTACCAAATCAATAGCTTATAGATTCATAGACTGTGAGTGCCACATGAGCCTTAAGTTATCATGTAGCAGGTGAGGACACCAAGGCACTTGCCCACAAGCACACAAGGTACAAGACAAGATCAAGATCTTCATTTCCATTCAGTCCCATAGCATTTCAGGTTTACTTGTAGATTCCATGATAATATTGAAGAGTTGAGTGATTGTGATCAAATTTGACACTATGGAAAAGCACATAAAAATAATTTTGATGTTGGTTCGACTTATGACATAGAAAGAAAATGAAAGCCAAAAACAACTTGTCAATAAAAGTCAGTGATATTTGACAAGTAATAGAGGTTAGAAAATGGTTGAGTTATGAGAAGAAAGGCTCAATTTCCCATATTAAAAATAACCCATTGTGGAGCACCTGGGTGGCTTAGTTGTTAAACGTCTGCCTTCAGCTCAGGTCATGATCCCAGGGTCCTGGGATCGAGCCTTGCATTGTGCTCCCTGCTCTGCAGGAAGCCTGCTTCTCCCTCTCCCACTCCCCCTGCTTGTGTTCCCTCTCTCACTGTGTCTCTCTCTGTCAAGTAAATAAATAGAATATTTTTTAAAAAAATAACCCATTGAATGCTGCCAATATTTTTATAACTTAAGAACTGTCCTTTACGCTCATGTCAGCAAGATTTGTGACATCTGTCCCTTTATTTATTTTAGTAATTTTTCTATAGTTTTTAAAAATATCTTATTAGTCACCTTTTAAACCCCATTTTATTCCAGAGGGAAAATGTAGGTGGAAGTAAGTATTTTTCAAAAATCAAGAAAAGTAAAAAGGTTTGGTTTAAGATTATTTAGGAAGTATGTTGTGGGTCTAGTAATAGTCTAACCAGAGTGTCAAGGTCTGACGCCTTGATAGAACTAAGTTCTATCAGGTGATAGAACTAAGACTCTAGAAAGAGGTATGGAGAGAGGGAGAAAAGTGAGTATGGAGAAGTAAAGAAAGAGAAAAAGATAATCAGGGAAGAAGTTGGTTCTGCTTTCTCCTGAAGGCCTCCCAGCAGAATCCATCACCCAAGAGCAGTATAATCATTGCATAGAGGAATGGGAACATGACCAGTCAGAGATATTTTAGCCTTGCACACATCTTAAGTCTAAGAGTTTATTGAGCTGGTCTGCAGTTCAACTCATACAGTCCTTCTTGAACTTCTGGACTTTACCTCCAAGTGGTCCTCCTTCACTCTCCTATACCCCTAAGCCCTGAGATCTCCAGGAATTCTGCAGGGCCTGGGAGAGAGCACTCAATCCCCCTAGGGAGAGACAGAAGAGCACCTTGTTTCCTGAACCCTGGTGCTTCACTCCCAGGAATTGGGAGAACAGGAGGGTGGGAGAGGGGTGAAGAGAAGGGTTAGGGTGGAGTTTTCAGCTCCAAGCCAAAGCACTGCTCTGGGAAGAAGAGTGATGGTAAATGGAGTCTTGCTACTATTTTTCTGTGTTGCTGCTAGGGATGGGGGTTCCTGGCAGCTGGCTTTGGCCCTGGCTTTGGCCTTTGTTTCCCTACTCTCTCCTCTTGGCACAGTCAGAGGCTTTCAGTGTTGTGCTTTCAGGGTCACATGGTTAAATCTTTTCACAGCTGCCTGGGGGGAAAAAAGAGTGAGAGAGAGAAACTGAGACAGAGAGAGCACCCGTTCTATTCTTACCGTGTGTGAGACTAAACAATTATTATTGGCATGACTAAAAGTCCATCAAAGCATTCTCTCCCTGACCCCTACCCCTAGGTACATAACAAACCACCTCTCACTCCACTTCTGGACTATTCACACCCAAATCATCCTCCACATGTCCTCCCATGTCCTCCACACACAAGTTTCTATCCACATTCCTATCCATACTTCCCTGTGCACACACACTCACTCATATCCACAATAGAGAGTGTGCATATATATTATGGTACCTACTGAAAGGGAAGTCAACATTTTAATCAACCCAATAACTTCTGCACCTGATGTTGGATAAAGAGTTTGATTTTTTTGGAAGGTGTCAGTGGCTCTGGCAATTTACACACACATGCACACACACAACTGGGCTTTTCCATACTATTTCAAAGTTTTATGATCTCTGTCCTTAACCCTCTCTCTTCAGTATAAAATCATGAGCTCCCAGTCTCCTATTTTCCACTAACGCTATATCTTTCCCACCAGAAAAGCCAACACAATATGATTTTTCAAAAACCAATCTTCATATCTCTCCAGGCCCCCACTAGTAAGTTTTATCCCTCAGTCTTTCCCACAAAACCCTAACTAGTGCTCTGTTTATTTCTATATGTTTATACCACCATTAATGGCCTCTATCAGTCACTGTGAGCAGCAACAGCTGAGGCGGATAAGCATGTCCCATGTTTCTTCAGGCTGCCTCAAATTGGTCTTTGCTAGTTTAACACCTTGAATGGCCAACAGGAAATTAGGTCTTACAAAGTATTTTTATGAAGTAAGGTGGTTCATTCTTTAAAAAACAAATAGACCTGGCATGCCTGGGTGGCTCAGTTGATTAACCTTGGGCTCAGGTACTGATCCCGGGGTCCTGGGATTGAGCTCCACATTGGGCTCCCTGCTCAGCAGGAGTCTGCTTCTCCTTCTGCCCCTCCCCTCACTTGTGTGCTCTCTCTCGGTCTCTCTCTCAAATAAACAAAATCCTACAAAAAAAAATTTTTTTTTAAGAAAAAGACCAGTCTTCAATATCCAAATAAAATTTCACGTAAGCACCCGGCTAGCTCAGTCGGTAGAGCATGAGACTCTTAAAATTTCACGTAATATTGTGATCCACATTACTGGGTTTGGTCTCTTCTCAAGGTCATACTGAAACATCCACTTAAATGTGTGACTTTTGAAATGTTTAAAAAGCAATCTTGTTAGAATGCCTGGATGGCTCATTTGGCTGAGTGTCTGCCTTCGGCTCAGGTCATTACCTTAGGATCCTGGGATCAAATCTGCATTGGGCTTCCTGCTCAGCGGGGAGTCTGCTTCTCTCTCTCTCTCTCTCCCCTATGTCCCTCCCCACTGCTCCTTCTCTCTCTCTCTCTTTCTCTCTAAGATAAATAAATGAAATCTTTAAAAAATAAAAAATAGTGAAAAATAAAAAGCAGTCTTGTTATTTTGTAGGTCCAATTCTGCTATAACCAAGAAGGTACTGAAATATACAGAAGCATAAAGATAGCTAAAAAATACATAATAAACACTTCCAATGTTTATTCCTTGGTTTATTTGCTGGAATTATATCTTTTATCACAGGGGGCGGCAAACGACAGCCTGAGGGCCCAATCCTGTTCTTGTGCAATCTGTGAGCTAAGGGTGGCTTTCATATTGTTTTGATGGTTGAAAAAAATTGAAAAAATATTTCATGACATGCAAAACTATATGAAATTCACATTTCAGTGTCCATAAAGTTTTATTTGAATATAGCCACATTTATTTGTTTACATATTTTTGTTTGTTTACATATTTTCAAGGCTGCTTTCACACTCTACAATGGAGTTGAGTAGCTACAACAGAAACCACATAGCTCCCAAAGCCTAAAATATTCACTATCTGGCCTTTTACCAGAAAGGGTTGCTGATTCCTGTTCTACAGCATGGCTTTTCTATCTTCAAATATCTTTGGGAAAGCTTTACTAGAAACAGAAGCCTGAAATAATAGTGGCTTACACAAGGTAGAGGTTCATTTTTCTCTCATGAAGAAGAAAATTCAAGATAGGTAGACTGAGCTGACATAGTGTCTTGGTGGTTATCAGAACCTACAGCTTCTTGTATCTTTCTCCTCTGCCGTCTTACTACAGGGCTTTCATCTCCAAGATTACCGCATAATCATGTAATGGCTACTGGAACCCCAGTCATCATGTTCCCAGGAGTAGAAAGTAAAAGTATGGTCAGGACAAAAGAGCTGTCCTCCCAACCAAGTTAGTCCTTATTAAACAGCTTCACCAGGGGCACCTGGGTGGCTCATTGGGTTAAAGCCTCTGCCTTCAGCTCAGGTCATGATCCCAGGGTCCTGGGATCGAGCCCCGCATCGGGCTCTCTGCTCTGCGGACAGCCTGCTTCCTCCTCTCTCTCTGCCTACCTCTCTGACTGTGAAATAAATAAAATCTTTTTTTTTTTAAATAAAAAAATAAACAGCTTCACCAGAAGTTCTAGCCAAATATTCTTCTTCTTTTTTTTTTTTTTAAGATTTTATTTATTTATTTGACAGAGATCACAAGTAGGCAGAGGCAGGCAGAGAGAGAGAGGAGGAAGCAGGCTCCCCACTGAGCAGAGAGCCCGATTCGGGGCTCGATCCCAGGACCCTGAGATCATGACCTGAGCCGAAGGCAGAGGCTTTAACCCACTGAGCCACCCAGGCACCCCTCTTCTTCTTTTTTTAATCCAGATGTATTCTTCTTATACCTATTTGGGCAGATCCATTTGTAAAGGAGATTGAGAAATGTACTTTATAGCTGAGAACATTGCCACCCAAATAAAATCAGGATTCTGTTAGTGACACACAAGAAGAGAGTGGATACTGGTTAGGCAGCCAACAATCTCTGTCCCAGGAACAAATGGGCTTTTCATATCTTTTTCTTTTCTTTTTATTTTTTTTTAAGATTTTATTTATTTATCTGACAGAGAGAGCACAAGCAGGCAGAGCAGCAGGCAAAGGATGAGGGGACTAATGCAGGGCTTCATTACAGGATCGTGGGAACATGACCTGAGCCAAAAGCAGATGCTTAACTGGCTGAGCCACCCAGGCATCCCTCTCCATATTCTTTGCAATATATGCTGCATAACAGTTTTTCATAAACATACGAGTATTTTTCAATTACTCTTTTTTTGTGTGTGTCTTTTTTAAGCATACATCCTTACTCAGCCTCCTCAGGTCTAGCTCTTTACAAAGTATATGCCACAAATATTGAATCATTTAGCCCTTACAACAACCCTGTGAATCACAGCAATCACTACTGGGAAACTGAAGAAATTAAAACTCAGAAAAATGATGTAGAATGCCCAAAATCACTCAAATAAGAAGTAGCAGCAGTGTGACTCAAGTTCAAGCCTCCTACCCCAAATCTAGTTGTTTTTTTTTTCCACCATATCAATACTGCACCCAGTTTAATGCCACTGATGTCCAGACCATTTCCTGCCAACAATACGCATTATTGGGATGCCTACATGGCAGTTGGTTAAGCATCTGCCTTTGGCTCAGGTCATGATCCCAGGGTCCTGCAATCGAGTCCCACCTCCAGGTCCTGGGATCAAACACAGCATCAAGCTCCCTGCTCGGCTGGGAGCCTTCTTCTCCCTCTCCCTCTGCCCCTTCCCCCACTTGTGCTCTCTCACTCTCTCTCTCTAAATGAATAAATAAAATCTTAAAAAAAAACAAAAACCAATACCCATTATCTCTAGTCCCCTCTCTCAACCATTTCTTCTCTTCCATGTCCTCCTCTCCCCCTTACTAACTTGACATCTTTGAGGCCCTAAGGATTTCTCTCTAGATGGTCATAGCACATCTTTTCTGGTTGTCTTGCCTGAAGTTTTTGCTGAAAAAATATGCTGACAGTCCTATGGAAGCTCCTTTGTTTTTTTTTGTTTTTTAAAGATTTATTTATTTATTTGTCAGAGAGAGAGAGCAGGAGCAAGCACAGGCAGACAGAGTGGCAGGCAGAGGCAGAGGGAGAAGCAGGCTCCCCGCTGAGCAAGGAGCCCGATGTGGGACTCGATCCCAGGACGCTGGGATCATGACCTGAGCCGAAGGCAGCTGCTCAACCAACTGAGCCACCCAGGCGTCCCTGGAAGCTCCTTTGTACATAACAAGTTGTTTTTCTCCTGCTGCTTTTAAAATTCTGTCACCTTCAACTTTTGACAATTTAATTATAATGTGTCTCTGTGTGGGTCTCTGGGTTCATTTTTTTTGGAACCCTCTGGACTTCCTAGATCTGTCTATCTGTTTCTTTCCCCAGGTTAGGGAAGTTTGCAGCCACTGTTCATTTGCATAAGCTTTCTGCCTGTTTAATCTCTCTTTTTGTTCTGGGACCCCTACACATTCACTTTACTGTATCCTTTAAGCCCTTTAAGCTATTTTCACTCTTTTTGCTTTTTGCTCCTCTAATTGGATGAATTCCAATGCCTTGTCTTCTAGTTTGCTTATCTTTCTTCCAATTGATCTAGACTACTACTCAAACTCTCTATTAAATTTTCTGTTCAGTTATATTCCTCAGCTTTATGATTTCTGCTTGGTACTTTTTTATATTTCCTATCTTTTTGTTGAAATTCTCACTTTGTTCATTGTTGTCTTGACTCAATGAGGAATCTTATTACTGTCATTTTGAGCTTTCTATCAGGTAAGTTATTTATCTGTTTCATTAGGTGTGTTTCTAGAGTTCTATCTTGTTCTTTTGCTCAGAACATATTTCTCTGTTTCTTAATTTTCTTTGACTCTCTGTATTGATTTTTGTGTATTAAATAAAATAGCAACCTCTCCCAATTTTGAAAGAATAGTCTTTTTTTTTTTTTTTTTAATGAAAGAATAGTCTTGTGTGGGAGATGAACCTCACTAATTAGCCTGGCTAGTGTTCCTTGTTGTCTCTCAAATCTTTGTGATTTTCCAAATCTTTGTGATCTTCCTTGCCCTTGGTGGCTCCCAATAGTTGAAGATATGAAGACCCATAATTGTCTCAAAGGGAAAGATCACAGTCGATACCTAGATACAGGCTATTTGGAAGCCAGTCAGGTGACTGCTGGAAAAGTGTGTAGTTAAGTCCCTTTCAGGGAGAAACTGGGAAGTAGGCATTTTTGTCTGTTGCCTCTCTGCTGGGCCCTGGGTGTATAACCATGGGTGAGAGTGTGGTCCTGAATCCATTAAGAATTTCTTTATTTGTAATAATACCATGGGGCTCCTGAATGCATGCCCCATTGGCTATACGAGCCAGGTAATCTGGGGGCCCATTCCTCAGGTGGCAGCCACAAAAGCTGGGCACAAGACATGCATACAAGCTCCTTTCAGGGAGATATTGGTGACTTGACACAGGCTACAGGGAGAGGACAGAGGAGATGTCTGCAGGCTTTCCCTGGTCTCTGGAAAGGATTGCAGTTAGCCCCTAGTTGTGTGCTAAATTAGAAGCCTTACCTTCAGGCAAGAGCTTTTAAAGAAGGGAAATAACCCTTTTCAGGGAAAGACTGAGAGGTGGGCATTTCTGCCTGTTCCCTCTGCACTGAGTCCTGGGAGAGGGAGAATAGCCAGTTAAGAACTGCTTCTTTGTTTGCTACTGTCCTATGGGACTCCTGAATGGAAGTCCCATTGGCTATCAGAACCAGGTGATCTGTGGATCCACCTTTCAGGTGGTACCCATGAAAGTAGGGTACAGACATATGTACAAGCTTCATTCAGGGAGATATGGTGATTTGGGACAAGCAGGAGGTAGAAGGCAGGGGAGGTGTCTGCCAGCTTCCCTGGTTTTGTAGTCAGCCCCTAGATGCCTGCTAAATTAGAAGCTTGACCCAAAGGCAGCAACTTTTTTTTTTTTTAAGTAGGTTCCATGCCCAATGTGGAGCTTAAACTCATAACCCCGAGTTCAAGAGTCCCATACTCTACCTTAAAGAAAGAATATAAAGGGACCCTATTCAGGGAAAGGCTAGGAAATTGGCAGGTTTTGCTGGCTCCTCCTGCACTGAATCCTAAAGTGATAGCAAGAGACAGTGCTCAGGTCTGTTAATAACTGCTTCTTTGTTTCACTATAGCCTTGTGGCCCTCATGAACTCAAGCCTCACTGACTTTCAGAGGTAGATGTTTCTGGGGTCTATCTACTGCATGAAAATCTTAAGAGTAGGGATATTAAATATGGAGTCCAAACTCTTCACTCCTTGAGGAGAAGCTTAGAATTAGGGGTTCCCTCCTAATTGTATGGCACTGTGCTGGTGGTGGGGTTTATAAGAGTGTGTCTCAGCCTTTCCTATCCATTTTGATGTGGATATTTTCTTGTTTGCCTGATGCATAGAAATTACTGAGCCAGTTGTGGATTACCTCAGAGGGAACTGTTCTGTGTGCAGCTCTTCATTTGGTGTGTCCAGGGGAGCAGGGGAGTTCAGGAGCCTCCTATATCACCATCTTTAAAGACCACTCCTGAGCAAGCCTAAATTCATTCTTAATAAGTAATAAAAAGTACAAAAGTATCCATTGAAAAATAAGTCTCCTTTTCATCTGTCTCCAGCCATCCAATTCTCTTACCCAAGACAACACTTGCCTCTTGAATATACTTACATAGATAATCTACGCATTTCCCACTATGTGTATATACATACACATATATACATGTCTTTATAATATTTTATTAGTATAAATAATAATATATTACATACACCATTCTGCATCATACTTCTCTCACTTAACAGTATACCCTAAGGTTCATTCCATCTGTAGCTAGGTCTTTTTTTTTTTTGTCAGATAGAGAGAGAGCATAGGAGCGAGCACAGGCAGACAAAGTGGCAGGCAGAGGCAGAGGGAGAAGCAGGCTCACTGCTGAGCAAAGAGCCCGATGCGGGACTCAATCCCAGGACGCTGGGATCATGACCTGAGCCGAAGGCAGCCACTTAACCAACTGAGCCACCCAGGCGTCCCTGTAGCTAGGTCTTTTTAAAACTCAGACCTTAACCATGTTACTATGCTACTTTAAATTCTTTAGTGGGTCCACATTAACCCACAGAATGAAATTTATGCTCCTTAGTCTAACTTCGAGGTCCTCTCTAACCTGACTCTTCCTAGTACTTCAATATTCTCTCCCACCATCCACTGATTGCTTATATTCTAGTAGTCAAATTGCTTATAGTCTGCCCTCATACTCACTGTGTTATTTCACAAGTCAGAACCTTTGCAATGCCCTTCTCACCTTTCCTCACCTTAATTATATTTATATACCCTTCAAGAAAACTCAGATGTTTCTCACCCACGAAGATTTCCCTTTATGCCCAGCCTGGTCCAAGGATTCCTGCATGTTTATATCATAGCCATTATCATATTAAATTAGAAGTATCTGTTTATGTGTACATTTTCATCACTTAACTGCTTCAAAGCAAGAATCTTACCATTTGGGGCTCATATTTGTTTCCCCAGAGCCTAGCATCATGTCTAGCATATATTTGAAGCTAAATAAATATTTATTGACAAGGACTGATTTGAACTATCGAACTTCCTCTCTGGTAAGGTCAGAATCCTTTTTTAAAGCCGAGAGTCAAACAAAACAGTACACATTTCTAGAAATAGTGAGTTGTGATTGGGATGGGGCTATAAGGAAACTTTCTTGAAAAGTTGATGTGAACATATTGAAGGTGAAAGACAAATCCTGCATTGGAAATGGCTAATGGGTAGGAAATGAAGAAACCTAAGCATCAGTGAAAGGAGAGAAGGGAGTTAAGGATGAGTACAGCAGGCAGAGGTATTAGGGCCTAAACTGGACATGCTGGGATGAGGTAGCAAGAGGTGACTATAGTAGTATCTTCTAGTGCAGGGTCTTTGTTCACTAATAGGCAACCTGTGTGTCAGGAGAGAAGGATCCTGCACATTGCAAACTCCACAGTCCCAAAATGACCTTCTTTTCTCCACCCCTCACTCCCTGATAAAGGAATAATAACTTTTTCAATGGTCTGGGGAAAAAAGATGGCTTTTCATGGTATGAATAAGGAGGATGGGTTTGAACCAATTATCTACAACTGTTGATGTGGTTTGAAGTTCAGAGCCAACAGCCAAGAAAGAATTCTTGAGATGTCTTCGGTGCAAAAAGGTAGTTTTATTAAACCATAGGGTCAGGACCCATGGGCAGAAAGAACTGCACTGGGGTTGTGAGGAGTGACTGACTGTATAAGGTTTTCTATCCTATGGAGGGAAGGGTGATGTTAGGGCTCCAGGAAATCCAGTCTATAGGTTTCTGGAGATTGCTTTTTTCTTGTAAATCATTAGGACAGTTGCAAACTGATGGAGACTCATGTCCTGCATGACTATGATCTCTATCAGTTAACCACTTGTTTTTCCCTTTCCTTTGTTCTTGGGCAGGCAGGAGTGCCTGAGGAATGTCACACATAACCCACCTGGGGTTGGGCGGGTAGTCAGGGCATTAATTTGTGCTTTACCCTCAGCTTGCCTTTTGCTCCTTCATCACTGTAATTAGTGCTCCTCCTAAGGGATGTGGTGTCACAAGCACCGATGGCAGGGGACACCATCTCAAAGAGGTCAGGGAAGGCTTCCTTGAGAAGTTTCAGCTGAGATCTGGAGGTTGACTAGGAGTTAGCTTGACAAAACGTGGTGTGAGTGAAGGGGGAGGGAAATGTCTTCCATGCAAAGGGAAAACAACATGTGTGGAAGACTAAGGAAGGAAGATGTGAGGCTTATAGAGGAAAATAAGTTTAAAATGGTATGGAGTGAATGGCAAAAGACAAGGCTGGTGAAGTAGATAGAAGTCCCATCAGGCAGGGTCAGAAAGTTTGTGTACTTTATCCCAAAAACATTCAGAAGCACCTTAAGGCTCAGAGGAATGATGTGATTTATGTTTATAAAATATTACTCTTGGGGAGCCTGGGTAGCTCAGTTCGTGACCTCAGGGTCAAGGGATTGAGCCCTGCATGGGCTCCCTGCTCCACAGGAAGCCTCCTTCTCCCTCTACCTCTGCCTGCTGCTCCCCCTGTCTTGTGTGCTCTCTCTCTGTCAAATAAATAAATAAATCTTTTTAAAAAATATATCCCTCTTGTCCATCATGTATAAGTGAATAAACAAAATTCAGTATAGTCATACAATAGACCAATATTCAGCCTTAAAAGGGAAGGAAATTCTGACACATGCTCCAAGGTGAATGAATCTTAAGGACATTATGCTAAGTAAAATAAGCCAACACATAAGGACAATATTGTATGATTTCACTTATGTGAGGTACCTAGAAGGTAAATTCATTGAGACAGAAAGAAGAATAGTGGTTATAGGCTCTGGGTGGGGCAGGGTGGAGAATGGGGAATTATTATTGTTCATGGGTACAGAGTTTCAGTTTGGAATGATGAAAAAAATTCTGAACCTGGGTAATGGTGGCAGTTGTACCGCATGGTGAATGTATTTAATGCCACTGAATTGCACATTTTAAAATGGCTTAAATGATCTCAAAGAGCTCTGAATAGCCAAAACAATCTTTTTTTTTAAGACTTTATTTATTTGACAGACAGAGATCACAAGTAGGCAGAGAGGAAGATAGAGAGCTGAGTAGGGAGCCCGATGTGGGGTTCGATCCCAGGACCCTGGGATCATGACCTGAGCCAAAGGCAGAGGCTTTAACCCACTGAGCCACCCAGGCGCCCCATAGCCAAAACAATCTTGAGAACGAAAAACAAAGCTAGAAGGATAACACTTCCTGATTCCAAACTATATTACAAAAATATAGTAATTACATTAATCAAACAGTATGGTACTAGCATAAAGACAGATACAGGGGCCAACAAAAAAAATAGGGTCCCCAAATACCCCCCCACACACACATATGGCCTACTGATCTTCAACAAGCATGTCAAGACCATGCAATAGGGAAAGGATAGTCTCTTTAACAAATGGTGCTGGGAAAACTAGATATCCACGTGCAAAAGAATGAAGTTGGATCCTTACCTTACAGAATATACACAAATTAATTCAAAATGGCTTAAAAACTTAGCTGTAAGACCAAAAACTATAGAACTCCTAGGAAAAAACATAGAAAAATCTTCATGACATTACACAATGATTTCTTAGATATGACACAAAAAGTCCAGGCAACAAGAGCAAAAATAGGCAAATAGAACCACATTAAACTTCAGTGCAGCAAAGGAAAGAATCAACAGAATGAAAAAGCAACATATGGAATGGGAGGAAATATTTACAAACCATACATATGATAAGGAGTTAATGTCTAATATATATATAGAACTCTTACAACTCAACAAGCAAAAAACCAAACAGCCTGCTTTAAAAATGATCAGAGGACTTGATTAGACATTTCCCCTAAAGAAGATGTTCAAATGATCAAAAAACACCTGAAAATATACTTAGGATCACTAATCATCAAGGAAATGAAAATCAAAACCACAATGAGATATCACCTCATACCCACTAGGATAACCACTATCAAAAAGGAAAAAAAAAAAAAAAAGAAAAGAAGTGTTGGTGAAGATGTGGAGAAATTGGAGGTAGCCCATGCTTCTGGCTACCTGGTGCATTTAACTCTCACCCCTAAGGTAAAATGTGCAGCTGCTGTGGAAAACAGTACACAGGTTCCTAAAAATTTGATAAAAGAATTACCATATGATCCAGCAACACTACTTCTGAGTATATATCCAAATGAACTAAAAACGGAATTTCAAAGATATATTTGCACACCCATGTCATTGCAACACTTTTCACAAAGGCCAAGAGGTGGAAGTAACCTAAATGCTCATTGATGGAGAAATGAATAAAGAAAAAATACATACATACAATGGAATACTATTCAGCCTTTAAAAAGAAGGAAATTCCGTCACAGGCTACAACATGGATGAAACTTGAGGACATCATGCTAAGCAAAAGCAGCCAATCACACACACACGCACACACGCACGCACGTACGCACACATGCAAATACTGCTTGATTCCACTTATATGAGGTATCTAAAGTAGTTGAATTCTTGAAAACAGAAAGTTGAATGGTGATTTCCAGGGCCTGGGGGAGGGGAGATATGAGGAGGTTTGTTTGATGGGTATAGAGTTTCTGCTTTGCAAGATGGAAAGTACCAGAAATGTTACACCATGTGCAAACAGTTAACACCATTGTACTATACACTTAAAAAAAGTGTTTAAGATAGTAAATTTAATGTTATGTGGTTGGTTTTTTTTTTAAGATCTTATTTATTTATTTGACAGAGAGAGAGAGAGAGAAAGAGCACAAGCAGGAGGGAGGATTAGAGGGAGAGGGAGAAACAGGTTCTCTACTGAGCCTCATGCGGGGCTCCATCCCAGAACCCTGTGATCATGACCTGAGCTGAAGGCAGATGTTTAACCAACTGACCTACTCAGGTGTCCCCATGGTATGTGTTTTTTCTTTTTTTTAAGCTTTTATTTATTTATTAGTTAGAGAGAGCAAGCACAGGCAGGCAGAGAGGCAGGCAGAGGCAGAGAGAGAAGCAGGCTGAGCCCAATGTGGGACTCGATCCCAGGATACTGGGATCATGACCTGAGCCGAAGGCAGCCGCTTAACCAACTGAGCCACCCAGGTGTCCCCCCATGGTATGTGTTTTTTAACCACAGTTTTTTACTTGGTTAAAATGGTAAGTTGAATATTATGTATATTTTACCATGTAAAAAAGAAAAAAAGACATCACTCTTTCTACAAGATGAATTTAAGAGGAAGCAAGGATTAGGTGTTTGGTAGGCCCAAGCCAAGAGATGATAGTGGCTTACACCAGAAGAGTTGAAAGTAGTGGACAAAATAAAGCTATATTCTGGAGATGTCTTGTCTTCTGAGTGAAAATGTGAGTTCCTAAAGGGAATGAGCACTATATTCTTTTTCTTTTATGTCCTTATACCTTATCCATCATAGATATACTATAAATATTGTTAGATCACCTGTAGGAAAGTGGCTACAGAAAAATCATACCCTGACTGACACGTGTAAATGAAGAATTAACGACTTTTTCTCACAAGCAAAGTGATTTGCCAAGTAAATCACTCCATAGTAGAGCTTTGGGAAACTGAGGTCTTCTCTATAAAATGGGAGTATTTTCTGGTCTTCCCCTTGGAGTTCACAGGCTTTCATCAGGTCAAAGGAGACCCTATGGCCTCATGCCTCTGAGTGAAGGGGTGACTAACAGATCTAGCAGCTAAATGATATCCCAAGGAAGCAAATAGGAGATAGAGCTGTGAGCTAAACTTGCCATGAGTTAGATCAGTTCTTCTCCCTGCATGTTCACAAAGTTCTCTGTTCACAAAGTTCACATGTTCTGTTCCATCAGAACACGGAATACCTCCAGTGTTAGCCAACCTGATGAGGACTAGAGAATGAGGAAAGAGAGAGAAGTGGCAAATGGTGGTCTTGGATATCTCAGGAGGGTGAAGGAATGGAGGTGTTGACACAGGGAGCCTTACAGGTGTTTCCTAGACACAGGGAGCCTTACAGGTGTTTCCTAGACCAAATAAAATACTAGGAGGAACTACAGATTTATTTGAAGCCTGCATCTTCCTTATGTGACACCATGCTTCTGACTTCCAGTATTCTGAGAAAGAATCCAAGCAAATATATATGTATTATATATAATATATATTTATATTTATAAGCCTATATATAAACATATATTTATAAGCTTATATATATTATGTATATGATATGTGTGTATATTGTTTATATATTATGTATATAATTATATATTTTATAGAATATATTATAATGTTAATAGTAATTTAAATAGTTATGTGTTAATATATATAATATATAACATATATTATATATATTTATATATACAAAAGCATATATATCTATATATCTATATATGCTCTTGTGTAAGTATGTGTGTAGTTTAATTCTGCTTGTTCAGGTTATATATCTGCTCATGTATATGGTATGCCTATACACACACATGGGGGACACTGCATCTACAGAGGTTGATATATGTGTATATACACGTATGTATGTACATATATGTGTGTGTATATATCAATGTGTGTATGTGTTTGTGTCAGGCAGGGAGGTCGGGTAGAGGGAAGGGCTTTGAACTGAAATTTGATTGTGTTTTGGTCAAGATGAAACGCAAATAAAGTGGACACATTCTTGCTGGCAGGCCTCCAGCTGCCTCATGATGTCAGCTGTAATCTTGCCACTCTCAGCCTTCTTCACAGCCCCCTCACCCTGCTGATGAGGATAATGATCCCTATTAGTCACTGTCTGATTAACCAGACTGAGAAGGTCTCTGCCTCCCAAGGGGGGAACAGCGTGGGGGATCCCTATAGGTAGCTCAGTGATAGAGGAAAGACAGATACCAGGGGAGCTAAGCCACAGGCAGCCCATGCTTCTGGCTACCTGGTTCCTTTAACTCTCAGCCCCAAAGACCATTCTTTTAATCAGAAGACATTTAATTCCATAAGTTTAAGACTCAGAGATAGGATTTCTACTCATTTTCATTCAAGAGCTCCCATTTTTCTCCAATTCAAATTCTCTGCCTCAGCCTGCTCATTGTCTTCTGAATATACCTGGAGATTTCCTGCCTCCAAGTCTTAGCTTGCTCATTCCCCTACCCCAGAATGCACCTCTCCACCACCACCCTCATTTCCAAACACTACGTCAGTATGAGCTCAGAGTGAGCGCTCCCTCTTCAGAACTCCACTAGTCCTTGTTCCTATCAATCAACCCCCACTGGCCATCTGCTAGGGCATGGATCACCTTTCCTCAAACCAGATTATAAACTCTACTCTCTCATCAAACACCCCGGTGTACACAATCAGAGGCCCTGTTCTCACTGTTTTCTTAGTCGTATTAAGTGTCCTTAGAGTATGTTTCAATCAGATAACTCCCATTGTCTGTTAAACTGCCCTTTAAGGGCACAGGGTATGTGTAACAAAATGGTCAAACAAAACATACCTGCTGACTGTACATGGCCTATGACCAATTTGTAATTCCTGACTTAAGCCAAAGAACTTATTAACTAAAGGTTTGTTTTTCTCATTTTGGATACTTCAGGAAGACCAGAGTCTTCATGTCCTGAGTTCTTTGTTGAAAGCATTAAACCTTCTGGATTATCCACTTTAGAAAATCATTTGTAGGGTCCAGTTGGTTTGGGTTTTGGTTTTTGGCTTTTTTAGTCTACAAAACCACCTCTAGGAACAGGTGAATATGAATTTGGGACCCAAGATCCTGTGTTCTGCCCTTAGCTATCCATTATGCTTAACCCTCTAAGGACTGACAGGCTAGGTTGGGAATGACTTGAACCCTCTGAACTGTTCTCCTTCAAGCTTCCTGAGTTTCTTTTCCTTAACCAACTCCCTTAGAGGTTAGCCTGGGTAACAACAGCATCCTTACTGCTAGATCTCTTGTCCCAGACACAGAAAGCAGCTAGGATTCCTTAAGGATGAAGTTTCTGATACCAGAAATGTAAACGTTCTTTTCAATGAGCATAGTATGTCAACTATAGTTTTAAAAACTAAGTAGAGGGGACGCCTGGGTGGCTCAGTTGGTTAAGCGGCTGCCTTCGGCTCAGGTCATGATCCCAGCGTCCTGGGATCGAGTCCCATATCGGGCTCCTTTCTCGGCAGGGAGCCTGCTTCTTCCTCTGCCTCTGCCTGCCACTTTGTCTGCCTGTGCTCGCTAGCTCTCTCTCCCTCTCTCTCTGACAAATTAAAAAAAAAAAAAAATTTTTTTTTAAAATTAAAAAAAAAATAAAAACTAAGTAGAGGACCAAACATTATTATTAAAAATAAAACTATTATTTATTTTAACTAAAATAAATCAAAATTTATAATAATTCTTTACATGGGACCCCTGGGTGGCTCAGTCGGTTAAGCGTCTGCCTTTGGCTTGGGTCATGATCCCAGAGTTCTGGGATGCAGCCCCATATCTGGCTCCCTGCTCAGCCGGGAGTCTGCTTCTCCCTCTGCCTGCCACTCCCCCTGCTTGTACTCTCATTCTCTCTCTCTCTCTCTCTCTCCCATGCTCTCTCTGGCAAATAAGTAAATAAAATCTTTTTAAAAAATAAATAATAAATTAAAAAATACTAATCCTCTCTACTTCCATAGCACTTTTACAGTTTACAAAGTGTTTTATTGTTCCTTATGATTTGATCCTCACTTGCTCCTGCAAAATGAGGAAAACTGGTATTTCTATTCCTATTTGACAGTTAAGGAAATACATGCATTAGAGAAGAACCTTGATTTACTCAAGGTTACACAACTAATAGGTGGTATAGCTGGAACTCAAACTTAGGTTTTCTTATTTTAGGTCTAAAGTATCCTTGGTGTTCATTTATTCTTCTTTCTGCTGCCCTATAACAGGACCAGACAGGAGTGGAAGATCAGAACGCTCTCTGAGTGATCCCTTAAGTTTTTACTCCACCTGGCTTTTGTCTCAGTGGATGTGACTAAGTCCAAGGAAGAACATTAGCTGTTTCCAGGCATTCGAGCTCATTGTATCCAGGTAGAAAAGAGTATTGACTTGCTCATTTATTGCTTCAAGCCTAGGAGCCTCTCCCAAGTCTTCAGCCCCAAGAGGCCTCCTACAATAGAGAACATTCACTGTTATAGGGATTTACACAACTTCAGATAGTGTGTTTGGTGCCAGTGACTAGGCTGGTTAGAATGAAGGAGAGGGGCTGACTTCTGGATATGTGGGAAACTCCATAAAGGAAGATGAAGTTCCCATAGGCACGCCCTCTTTTCTTCCTACCCTTGGGCTTAGCTGTGCTTAACAGGAACAGAAGAGTTGCCAGGCACAGACCTGCCCCTCCTTCCACCCTGGCTTGGACAAAACCATAGGCAGTGCTTGTTCCTAACCCTATCTCCACCTGACCCGAGATGTCATCAGAAAGTTCCTATTAAGCACCTAACTGTAGGTCAGAGGCAAGAGTGATTTCTGCAACACTGTGCCCTTGAGCAGCTACCCAGGCCTTCCTGTTTTGCAATACTGTAGGGTGATTCTAATTATCCCCTGGGGGGGAGGCAGGCGGGTAGTGAAGGGCCAGGGGAAGGGTTGATAAATTCCCCCAAAGCCAAGGGTATTAAAATTCACACCAATTTAAAAATAAATATATGTCATCTGGCATTTTTAGGAAAATAGAGAGGGGTTGGGTTTGGGGAGGAAGAATTGCTAAGTGGCACAAAAACAGGTTGTAACTTCTCCAACAGATGTGAGTCACTCTAAGGAGCTCAGTCTTGTGTCTTTCATTCCAAAGCCCTGAATCTGAGAGCTGGTAGCAGAGCTGGAGAGCAGCCAATCCCAGAAAACTGGGCTGGGAAAGGAAATACAGTGGGGAGGTTTCTGAGCTGGTCTCTAGGGAACAGAGGTAACAATGGAAAGAGGAGGGGCAGAGGAAACTCTACCACCTGGTGTCTTGCCCCCAGATGACAAAACCGCTTAGACTTTGATCCCTTGGTGACTTTATTAAATGCACGTTGCCCTAGTAGACACCTTGCTGAGAGATAGAAAGACAGTGGTTAGAAGCACAAAATCTGTAGCCATAAAATGCTACGTTCACATTCTGGGTCTGCCACTTACTAACTTGTGACCTTGAGTAAGTCACTTAACTTCACCTCCATTTCCTCAACTAAAAAATAGAACTAAAAGTAATAACTACAGCATAGAGCAGTGGGTAGGACAAACACAAAGAATAGTGCTTATGTTTTAAGTTAGTGAAATACAATGTTGTTTACCGTTACGACTGAGTACAATGGAGAGCTACAGAGGAACTGAAGCCAGGGTAGGAGAGCAGCTATATAGTCTAAAGCACAAATGCATTTAAGACAGAAACTTGTTCTAAAAACATGAATATGTGGGACGCCTGGGTGGCTCAGTTGGTTAAGCAGCTGCCTTCGGCTCAGGTCATGATCCCAGCATCCTGGGATCGAGTCCCACATCGGGCTTCTTGCTCGGCAGGGAGCCTGCTTCTCCCTCTGCCTCTGCCTGTGCTCTCTCTCTCTCTCTAACAAATTAAAAAAAAAAAAACAAAAAAAAAAACCACACATGAATATGTGCCAGGAGATTTAACTATGGCAGTCTGGGGCTTACTATAGGCTAAGTTCAGGCTACCTCATTGGAACAAGATAATATAGTTTCAGAACAATGACATTTCTTCTACCAGACCCTGAGAAAAAAATAATAAAGGAAAAAAATGTCCTACTCCATCTTTAAGAAAGTCAAATCATTCAAAACACACTAAGCACCTGCTCTGTATAAAATATTCTGGTAGATGTTATTAGTTAACATGAAATAAGGGACATGTACCCTGTCATTTGGGGACCTTATAATCCCATTGTGAAGTCTGGGTCAACACTAATAGTGATAAAAGTGTATGTTTCCTCTTCTTGAACAATAAGAACCTACATCATAATTTCTCCCTTTGCCCAGAATAAGTTTAGATTTTAATTTAATTTAGTGCCCACATTCTGTTGCAATTCACATTTCCCCAAGGGCCCTTCTGGATTCAGTTCTTCATTAAAAGTTTTATCTGTTTTTTAAAAATATATATTCTAATATTACAAACTACTCTGAATTGTTTCGGTAATCAGAGGGTCAAAAACATTAAAACATTATCTCCTAGAGTGAAATAGCAGTACAAGAGAAATGACCTATGAAGGCTCACAGAATCTGAGTTAAAGGGAACTTAGAAGTCATGGAATCAACATTTCTCCCAGGGTAGTATCCTCCTGTAAGATTTCTGACGTATGCCCCCCAGCATTTCCTTGAGCACAGTTCCAGACCATTCTATTGTGAGCCAGCAATGTTGGAAAAATCTTAGAGCAGAAATCCACTTCACATTAACCATCATTCCTAATGATCCTACTTCTGCCCTTGGAGTGACATACAACAAGTCACATACCTCTTCTTCATTTGACAGCCCATGAGATATTTGAAGACAGTGATCATGTGTTTCAGAAATCTCCAAGCTAAACATTCCTAGCTGCTGTGTCCTTTCATCCTGAGGAGCAGAGCTCAGGCCTTCATCATCTTCTGGTGGATGGACTCCAGTTCACAGATCCCTCTCAGAACACTGTACCACACATAGTGTGACCAGGCACACTATATGTGACCAGGCACACACTCCCTGCAACATCAGATCACTCTCTGCCTATTAATATAGCCCCAGAGGTTGTACCAACTGTTTTAGCAGCTGTGTCTCACTGGGGACTTTTACATAATTGACTTCACTCCACCATATTGTTTCACATGAACTTTAGCCAAAGCAAGCCTATACCATGCAATAGATTTTTCAACCAAAAGTGTGGCGATTGTATTTATTGATGCCAAATCTCTACCTATTGGGTTTAGCCTATCATTCCAGGCCAATCATTTATAATGTTTATATTGTCATCTATATGCTAGAAATAGATTTTAGTCTATTTCTGTTGGCTATCTTTCCTAGCTTTCCATCATCTGCAAATTTAATCAGCTTGCCTTCAGACTTTAAAAGGCGAAAGATTTATACGATCTGAAGAGAAACCAGAGCATTGCCTTCAGACTTTAAGATCACTAATAGTGCTCGCTTCGGCAGCACATATACTAAGATCACTAATAAAATTCAGTGCGATCTCGAACTAGTCATTTCAGCTCTTTAGGCTCCAGTTTTCTCATCTGTAAAATAATAAAGGGGCAGGGAATGATTTCCTGGGTCCCAAGATATTTGAATATGTCTTATACAAATCAAATGGCCAGCTGGTGAGAGACTGGGAAGGGGAAAAAAGATAGGGTGATCACTTTCACTCCAGGGTAACTTGCTCAAGTAAATTGTGAGAGTTAATTTAATGTGTCAACTTGACTGGTTCCTGGGATTTCCAGATATCTGGTAAAATATTATTTCTGGGTGTGTTTGTGAGAGTGTTTCCAGAAGGGATTAGCATTTAATCAGTCAACTAAGCAAAGATCTCCTCACCAGAGTGTATGGGTGTCATCTAATCTAAGACCCAGAGAGAACAAAGAGGCAAAGGAAGAACAAATTTTCTCTCTCTCTTCTTGAGCTGGGACATCTATCCTTTCTTGCCCTCAGACATGAGAGTTCCTCAGACATGGGTTCTCAGGCCTTTGGACTTGAATGAATTACACAATGGGTTTTATGGTTATACAGCTTACAGATGGCAGATCATAGGACTGTTTGACCTCCATAATGAGCCAATTCTTATAAGCATATACACACACATATACACATATTATACATTTTTTTCTGGAGAACTCTAATACCTAAATTTTGTGTTCAAATAGATGGATTTCATGTATTTGAAAGATTTTGACTTTGAACTCTGAAAAAAACATGGTAGATACCTTCACTCATAGACTTTCTACTTTTGCATAGCTCTAGCCTGTGAAAGAGAAAAGTTGCAAAACATATAGATAATTGTCAATTTAATTGCAATAATTTCAGTTCCAAATTCTGTGTGGTTATCTAAAACTACCTGGTGAAATATTAGTTGTATATTCCCTTTAGTGAAAACAATGCTAAATATTATGTTATATATTCAGAAATTTACTTTAACATAGCCCAATAAGAGAATTTATGGAAGATCAGTTACCACAGTGTGCCCATTCCTGCCAATTTTGCAGCAGCAATTAGCCCTGTAGCCAAGAGCAAAAACCTTTCCGTATAATCTGGATTTACAAGGTAAATTTTTAAATAGTCAAAAATGGATCTCCCTTTCACCCTGCCACACCTAAGTTCTATAGAGGGATAACAAAGGGCTTAGATGGGGTGTCTGGCTGGTTCAGTTGGTAGAGCATACAACTCTTGATCTCAGGGTCATGAGTTCAAGTCCCATGTTGGGCATAAAGCTTATTTTAAATGAATGAATGAATGGATGGCTTAGAGATATTCCAGTCAGTGTTGTACCCACCTCCACTCTCCCCTACATGTCTTCCCTCTTTTGTTATCTTCTGCCAAGGAAGAAGGGATCCAGCATTAGTCTAGCTTTCCTTGCATTTCACCTTGGCAGATCATCAGTAACATCAAGCAGTCTTATCTCGCAACCTTGGAAAGTTCTCTTACTCTTGTTGCTTTTCTTCAGAGGTCCCCATCATCCAAGCCCAACCCTCTATGACAACATTATTAAATTCACCTAATCATCTGGTCAGTGCTGAACACTGAACTAAAATACAAGGATCCGAGGGAAATCAAAGGCAGCTTTTCTTTTTCTTTTTTGAGATTTTATTTACTTATTTGTCAGAAACAGACAGAGAAAGCACAAGTAGGGGGAGCAGCAGAAAGAGGGAGAAGCAGTTTCCCCGCTGAGCAGGGAGCCCAATGCAGGACTGGATCCCGGGACTCTGGGATCATGGCTTGAGCTGAAGACAGACACTTAACCAACTGAGCCACCCAGGCATCCCAAAGGCAGCTTTTCTATAACAGGATGGAGCTTAAGCCACCACCAGAGTCAACAGTGAAGAAATTTCAAGTTCCAGCATCACTGACATTACAGGAACTTGGAAAGCTTACCACTCTGTCTGAAATTTTTCCTCCCTAAAGTCTAGTGTTTTACTATTTCTTGCTTATAGGGTTGTTTGTTTGTTTGTTTTAATTTTACTTTTTTTATTTACCTGATAGACAGAGATCACAAGTAGGCAGAGAAGCAGGCAGAGAAAGAGAAGGAAGCAGGCTCCCCGCTGAGCAGAGAGCCCGATGTGGGGCTCGATCCCAGGACCCTGAGATCATGACCTGAGCCGAAGGCAGAGGCTTAACCCACTGAGCCACCCAGGCGCCCCAAGAGGTGTTTTTTTTTTTAACTATGGAATGTTTCATGAATTTGTGGGTCATTCTTGCACAGGGGCCATGCTACTTACAGAGCATTTTAAAATAATAAAGAGCTATTGAGTTTTTCTGAATAAAACAAGCAAACAAACAAATAAAAAAGAAACCCTGAAAACAGCTAACCCCAGTTTTCCAAAGGATTTATGAAATAATCAACTTCAATGCCAAATGCTAACTACAGGCACACCAGACACTGGGAAATGTGTAAGTGGAATGGGATTGTGAATGCCTTGTGGAAGGACCAGTGATTCAGAAATCCCCACTAGAGAAGAGCATTAGAAATTCTTAAAAATGTTTATACCTTACATTAGCATCCCCAAACCTAACAAAATATGTACAAGACTTATATAAGGAACACTATGAAGCTCTGATGAATGAAATCAAAGGAGAACTAATAAATGGAGAGATATTCCATGTTCATGGTTAAGAAGACTCAATACTGTCAAGATGTCAGTTCTTCCCAATTTGATCTAAAGACTCAGTGTAATCTCAATTAAAGTCCTAGCAAGTTAATTTGTAGATATTGACATACTGATTTTAAAGTTTATTTGAAGCAGCAAAAGACCCAGAATAGCCAACACAATATTAATGGAGAACAAAGTCAAAAGATTGACACTATCTGATCTCAAGACTTACTGTTAAGCTATAATAATCAAGACAGTATGGTATTGATGAAAGAAAAAACAAATAGATCAAAAGAACTAAGAGAGCCCAGACATAGACTCACATAAATATAGTCAACTGATCTGCAACAAAGGAGCAAAGACAATACAATGAACAAAGATAGTCTTTTCAAAAAACAGTGCTAGAACAACTGGATGCCCACATGCAAAAAAAAAAAAGAATCTAGACACAGACCTTATACCTTTCACAAAAATCAACTGCAAATAGATAGCAGAGTTAAATGTTAAGATGAAAAACTATAAAACTCCTCGAAGATAATAAGAGAAAAACCTAGATGATCTTGAGTATGGTAGTAAGTTTTTAGATACAGCACCAAAGGTACAACCCATGGAAGAAATAATTGATACCTTGGAATTCATTAAAGTTAAAAACTTCTAATTGCAAAAGACAGTATCAAGAGAATGAGAAGGCAAGCCATGGACTGGGAGAAAATATTTGCAAAAGACACATCTGATAAAGAATTATCCAAGGGCACCTGGGTGGTTCAGTGATTAGGTGTCTGCCTTCAGCTCAGGTCATGATCCCAGGGTCCTGGGATAGTGCCCCACATCAGGCTCCCGGCTCAGTGGGAAGCCTGGTTTCCCTCTTCCACTCCCCTTGCTTGTGTTCCTGCTCTCGTTGTCTATCTCTGTGTCAAATAAATAAATAAAATCTTTTTAAAAATTATTATCCAAAATATACAAAGAACCCTTATGACAAGGATTCAGATAAGTAAGAAAAGAAACAATTCAGTTAAAAAAAAAATGGACCATAGACCATAACAGACCCCTCTCAAAGAAAGTATTCAGATAAAAAAATAAGCATATGAAAAGGTGTTCCACATCATCACCACAGGGAAATGCAATTAAAACAACCATGAGAGATGCCTGGATGGCTCAGTCAATTAAGCATCTGCCTTCAGCTCAAGTCATGATCCCAGGGTCCTAGGATCCAGTCCCACCTTGGGCTCCTCGCTCAGCAGGGAGCCTACTTCTCCCTCTGCCTGGCTGCTCTGCCTACCTGTGCACTCTCTGACAAATAAAAAAATAAAATCTTAAAATAAATAAATAAAAGGAGATGCCACTGTACACCTGTAAAAATGGCCAAAATCTAGAACAGTGACAACATCAAATGCCAGCAAGGACGAGGAGCAACAGGAACTCTCATCCACTGTTAGTGGGAATGCAAAATGGTATACCCACTTTGAAAGAGAGTTTGGGGGGCGCCTGGGTGGCTCAGTGGGTTAAAGCCTCTGCTTTTGGCTCAGGTCATGATCCCAGGGTCCTGGGATAGAGCCCCGCATCGGGCTTTCTGCTAAGCAGGGAGCCTGCTTCCTCCTTTCTCTCTCTCTGCCTGCCTCTCTGCCTACTTGTGATCTCTCTCAGATAAATAAATCAAAATCTTTAAAAAAATAAAAAAAGAGAGTTTGGCATTTTTTTTACAAAACTAAACATACTCTTAGCATATGATCCAGCAATCATATTCCTTGGTATTTACCCAAAGGTAAATTTATTTACAAAAACCTGTACATGGTTGTTTATAGCAGCTTTATTCACAGTTGGCAAAACTTAGAAGCCACCAAGATCTCCTTCAGTATATGAGTGGATAAATAAAGTGTGGTACATTCAGACAGTGGAATATTACTCAGTGCTAAAAAGAGATGAGCTATCAAGTCATGAAAAGACAGGAAGGAATCTTAAATGCATATTACTAAATGAAAGAAGCCTATCTGAAAAGGTTTTATATTATTTTATTCCAACTGTACAACATTCTGGAAAAGGCAAAACTATAGAGACAGTAATTACAATAAAAAGATTTGTGGTTGCCAGGGGTTAGGCGATGAACAAGAAGAGCATAGAGGATTTTTAGAGCAATGAAATATATGATACCATTTTGGTATCATATGGGGGATGGTGGGGGGGTGTTGGTGATGGGGTGTTGATGGTGGGGGATGTTGATGATGGACAGGCTATGCATGTGTAGGGACGGGGAAATCTCTGTACCTTTCCCTCAATTTAATTTTTTTTTAAGATTTTATTTATTTATTTGACACAGAGAGATCACAAGCAGGCAGAGAGGCAGGCAGAGAGAGAGGAGGAAACAGGCTCCCTGCCGAGCAGAGAGCCAGATGCGGGGCTCGATCCCAGGACCCTGGGATCATGGTCTGAGTCAAAGGCAGAGGCTTTAACCCACTGAGCCACCCAGGCACCCCTTCCTCAATTTTAATATGAACCTAAAACTGCTCTAAAAAAGTAAAGTCTTACAGTGCCTGGCTGGCTAAGACTGTTAGCCAGTTGGTGGAGCATGCAACTTTTGATCTTGAGGTTGCGAGTTCAAGTCCTGCATCAGATATACAGATGACTTTTATTAATTTTTCTAAAATTTATTTGAGAGATGGGACTCCTGGGTGGGTCAGTTGGGTAAACTTCTGCCTTCAGCTCAGGTCATGGTCCCAGGGTCCTGGGATTGAGCCCTACATCAGGCTCCCTGCTTAGCCGGGAGTCTTCTCCCTTTGCCTGCTGCTCCCCCTGCTTGTGCACACTCTCTCTCTCTGACAAATAAATGAAATATTTTAAAAAAATTATTTGAGAAAGAGAGCATGAGAGAGCAAACACAAGCTTAGGGGAAGGGCAGAAGGAGAGGGAGAAGCAGGCTCCCTGCTAAGCAAAGAGCCCAACTTGGGGTTCAATCCCAGGACCCAGGATCATGACTCAGTTGAAAACAGATACCTAAACAACTGAGTCAACCAGGTGCCCCTATAGTTGATTTTTTAAAAAATAAAATCTTTCATGACTTTAAAAAGAAAACTTTTTTAAAAAAAGTAAAGTCTTAATTAAAAGGAAAAAGCTCATACCTTTAATCCAGTATTTCCAGTATTTTAAATCAAATATTCACAAACATGGGCCAGATTTATGTAGAAAAATTTGTATTACAGTTATATGAAATCAATAAGAATGGGAAATAACTCAAATATTCCATGAGAAATTATGATACCTTCATAAGCTGAAATATTGTGTAGTATTTAAAATAATGTTTTTATTTTATATTTTTAAAGATTTTATTTATTTATTTATTTGACACAGAGAGAGATCACAAGTAGGCAGAGAGGCAGGCAGAGAGAGAAGGAGAAGCAGACTCCCCACTGAGCAGAGAGCCCAATGTAGGCCTTGATCCCAGGACCCTAAGACCATGACCTGAGCCAAAGGCAGAGGCTTAACCTACTGAGCCACCCAGGCACCCTAAAATAATTTTTTTTTAAAGATTTTATTTATTTGTTATAGAGAGAGAGAGAGAGCAAGCACAGGCAGACAGAGAGGCAGGCAGAGGCAGAGGCAGAGGGAGAAGCAGGCTCCCTGCCGAGCAAGGAGCCCGATGTGGGACTCGATCCCAGGACGCTGGGATTATGACCTGAGCCGAAGGCAGCTGCTTAACCAACTGAGCCACCCAGGCGTCCCTAAAATAATGTTTTTAAAGAACTGTAATGGAGGTTAAAATTCTTACAAGGTTATTTTAAATGAAAAGCAGGATACAATTATACATATATGGTCTTTGTCTTAGTTCATTCTGGCTGCAATAACAGAATAACATAGACTGGGTGGCTTATTAACAACAGAAATTCATTTCTCATAGTTTCTTAGAGTTGGAGAGGTCCAAGATTCCCAAGGATCACCAAGTCCCATGTCTGGTGAAGATTCATAGACAATAAGCATTCCTCTCCCTGAATCCTTACATGGCAAAAGGGGCAGAGAGCTCTCTGAAGTCTCTTTTACAAGGGCATTATTCCTATTCATGAGCATACAGCCTCCATGGCCTAATCACTTCCCAAAGGCCCCACTTCCAAATACCATTATTTGGAGATTAGATTTCAACATATGAACTTGGCAGTGACACAAACATTCAGTCTATGGAAATCTTAGTTTAATGACAAGAAGGAAAAAGACTGAAGAGAATGCCTGGGTGGCTCAGTCCATTAAGCATCTGCTTTCAGCTCAGGTCATGATCCTGGAATCCCAGGATTGAGTTCTGCATTGGCCTTCCTGCTTAGCAGGGAGACTGCTTCTCCCTCTGACACCCCCCCCCCCCATCTCATTATCTCTTTCTCACTCTCTCTTTCTCAAATAAATAAATAAAATCTTTTTAAAAGACCGGATAAAAATAGGAATATTAATCAGTTTTCTTTGGATGGTAGGATTATGGATGATTTTTATTCCTTTATGTTTCTATATTTTTCAAGTTTTTTTTTTTTTTAAGATTTGTTTATTTATTTTAGAGAGAGAGAGAGAGCATGAGTGGGAGGAGCAGAGGGAGAGGGTAGAGAATCTCAAGCAGACTCCATGCTGAGCTTGGAGCACAATGCTGGGCTCAGTCTCAGGATCCTGAGATCACAACCTGAACCAAAACCATGAGCATCCCTCAAGTTTTCTAAAATAAACATCTTAAAAATAAACCTGAGCACCCCTCAAGTTTTCTAAAATAAACATCTTATTTCTTTTTATCAAATTTTATTTATTCGACAGAGAGAGCAAGAGAGGGAACACAAGTGGGTGGAGTAGGAGAGAGAGAAGCAGGCTTCCCACTGAGCAGAGAGCCATTTGTGTGGCTCAATCCCAGGACCCTGGAATCATGACCTGAGCTGAAGGCAGACACTTAATGACTGAGTATCTTATTTCTTTTTAAAAACAATGGAAATAGGGGTGCCTGGGTGGCTCAGTGGGTTAAAGCCTCTGCCTTCATCTCAGGTCATGATCCCAGGGTCCTGGGATGGAGCCCCATATCGGGTTCTCTGCTCAGCAGGGAGCCTGCTTCCTCTCTCTGCTTGCCTCTCTGCCTACTTGCGATCTCTGTCAAATAAATAAATAAAATCTTTTTAAAAAATGGAAATAGATAAAAGTAGTAAATGAAAAGAGGAAGAAATTATCAGTGATTCTGGACATCCTAGGAAGTTTTCCCTAATATCCACCTGGGTCAAACCCTGATGGCCTCATGTCCTCCACTATCATGTCACACAGAACTGGGTGGCAATTCCAGTTTTACCACTTACCTACATGAATAGCCTTGCACAAGCAATTAACTTATTTTGTGGACTTTTATGTTCTTAATTTATAAAAGTGATGTAAAATCTCGTAGGTTGGCAGGAGGATTAAATGAAATAACCCATGAAAAGCCCAGGAACATTGTCTGAACTCAGTAAAAATGTATTCCTTCTCTTATTCTGGAAGTAGAGCAAAACACCTGCAGATATGTAGGTGGAACAGACATTGATGGAGAGTTCTGTAGTGAACGAAGGACTCAGGATGTCAGGCAGGTACCACCTCTGCACTACAACCCTGATCTTCTCAATAGGCTGATCCTCATATTAAAGGCTACGGAAATGAGGGGAACATGTTAATGAGGCAGACAATGACATGATTAAGGGATAACCCTTGGGTCAAACAAGAGCCCTTTCTCCAAGTCATCAGGCAAGGGTCAGCCCTCTTCTGCGAGCGCTGGCTGGAGTCAATCTGCTTTTGACTACAGAGCCAAGATGGATATCATACTGAAGCCAATGATCCTTGAAGACAAAATAATCTCTAAGGCTTCTTTCTGCTCTGATTATAATGCTATAATTATAATAAGCAAATGCTGGTAGGAATTTATTCAAATCTATACAGTCTTCCATTTTTAAGTGCTTGGCAGGTTTCTTTCAAGTTCTATGGGCCATGACAATCCAGGGGCCATTGTTTGGGAGTGTGAAATAAGATCACTTTAAACTCCAGCAGCAGGAGCCCTTTTCAGAGTAAGGAGAAGGGTGTAGGTCCTGAGCCCTGAAGAGGCTTCCTGCAACTGCACCCGTCCCCCAGGGAATCAGGCACTGATCTCCATTTAGCAGGATTCCCTAGGGCAGGGGGCCTTAAATCACCGCTGGAAATTCCAAGCCCTAAAACGCTAGTGTGTGTGTGTTAAGATGGCCATTGGGGAGCGGGGGAGGGAAAAAACCCGAAGGAGGAAGGAGGGTTTGGTTTTGGTTTTGGTTGGAGGCTAAAAAACAGACATTCTGGACAGTACCATTCAGGACAGTACCATTCACTTCTCTTAGCTCCCTTGTGGTCAGCAGATCCTAGGAGAATCTCACGTCATCACTCATCTGTTACCTTTTCCCCACTGTCTTCCCCAGCCACCATCAAGCCGCCCGCTCCTGGTCACCATAGCAACCGGGACGAGCCTGCATCCAGCTATGCAGCACTGACTTCCCCAACCCCAGCTGAGATGCAGCAGTGAGGACAAGAAGCGAGAGGCAGACACCCAGGATCTAGGTCCTTCCTTGTTGCCCCGACTGTGAATCCCTGGACCCTGGGAGAAAGTTGCGGAGAAGGGACAAGGGGGAGAAACCGCTATCTTGGAGCCTCCCGATGCCGACCTCCGGCGGGGGGTCCAGCGGGAAGGTGGAGTGTGCAGCACTTAAGGTGTGTGCAGCCATAGCCGCGGCACCTGTACACTGAGGACCAACCGACTCTGGAGAGCCAGCATTTGTTACGTATGGAGAAGATGCCCTTTGAAGCCCTAATCGGTGAGTACTATCAAGTTTTCCTTTGGGTGAACAATCTCTGAAATGACAAGGTTATATGTCTTGATTACTGCCTTAAAAAAATCACATTTTGGGGGCGCTTGGGTGGCTCAGTTGGTTAAAGCCTCTGCCTTCAGCTCGGGTCATGATCCCAGAGTCCTGGATCAAGCCCCGCATCAGGCTTTCTGCTCAGCAAGGAGCCTGCTTCCTCCTCTCTCTCTCTGCCTGCCTCTTTGCCTACTTGTGATCTCTGTCTGTCAAATAAATAAATAAAAATCTTTTTTAAAAATCACATTTTTAAACTGCTTATGATTGGGAAACATTTTCCCTTCTGATATCTTTGGGTTTCTGGGAATTGTTATTTCTTCTCCCTTTAAATGCGCTACTCCGTTAACCAGTGGGAGCTACACTCCACTCTGTGTCCCCATTACCACAGAACACCCCACTGGTGCAGATACCAAGCATCACAAATAAACACTCCAAAGCCTATCCGAGAAGCAGCAGGGCTCCGTTTCCCAGCACCTTCATCCCATTTGCTTTGCATTCTTATCCTACAATCAAAGAAATAACGTCCCCAGGCAAACCAGGGGTAATGCCAAATGTCAGCGGAATGCCAGGAGTCCTTGTTCCTTTCTGGTGAGCTCAAGGAAACGTATCCATTACCTCAGCCAGAAGAAACAATTGTTACACGAGGAGAGAAATCCACTTCATGCCAGTAGAGGGCGCGAGCGCTTGCCTGCGCAGCTAAGTACACAGCCCAAAGGCGACACAGACACGCACTTATGCGTGTGCCGGGAGGCTGCGGGGCGGGGGGGGGGATGCAGGGCACTCCTTTTCCTGGAGATTTTTAACAAAAGGATGGTCAAGTTCATTCTTTCTTGGAGGCACAGGGAAGCGCCAGATGGCTTCTAGGGGACTGCATCTTGTTTTTAGAATTGAACGGTTACAACTCGGTGGCAAAATACTTTCTGTGTATTAAGTCCTTTCCTTGCCAGACTACCCTTCCCATTCCTCTCCACCCCTCCCTCGAGAAAAAGCTTTGTTATTGGCCTAGCACTGTGATCAACTACTTAGAGTTTTCATTGTTATTAAGATTCCTTTCAAGGGAAAGGTGAAATCTTGTTAAAAAGTAAACAGAAGGCAGAACTGTTGGGTCCCTGCAGCACTGTTCAGTGGTTATCGGCTGGGCTGCCCGTTGGAACACCTAGGGAACTTGAAAAAAAATACTGCTGCCTTGGTCTCATCCCCAGAGATTCTGACTTAATTGGCCTGGGACACAGCCTAAGCTGTGGGCTTTTTAAAGGCTCCGAGGTGATGCTAATGAACTAAGTTTGCTCCACCATTCCAATTGATTAGGATGACATTTTTCCAGTTGAATTGGATAATTAAACTAAGCCTCTCAAAGAAGCTGCTGCTGTAGGGCACAGTATATAACTTTTGTGAATGCCTAGAAGCTACAAGCTAAGAGAGATGGCAGGGATCTAGCTGCCCAAAGAGGCTCAGAATGAAGGTGATGTTTCAGATGTGCGTGGGAGCAAGCATCTCTCTTAGAATAGGTTCTGTCATTAACTGAGATGTTCTGATTTATATTCCAGGGCAAGGGGAGAAAGAGATGTGTGCCTTTGCAAGTCTGCAGGGTGAAAGCCATGGCGCCCTGTAGATTTATAGGCTTTATGTCTATTGGTACTAACCAGGGTCACATGTGTAAACCTTCACCCACTGCAAGGAGAATGGACGCAGAGGGAAGAGGAGGGGTTTAGAATGCAGTGGTCACTCTAAAGAAGGGAGAAGCAATAATAAGATCACCTAAGAATTATAAAGTCTTATTCTTCTCAGGCTGAAAACCCTTCCAAAGGGCTTGAACTCCTCCTAAGCTTGAGGGGAGTCCTAAAATCTTAGGTTCCCTGAAAATTCAGGTACCAGGGTAAGCTCAGCTCTGCAAGTACCACTGCATATTAGAGGGCAGACCTTGCGGGAGGTTCTTCCAATGCTCACAAGGTAATGTTATCTCATGAATATTCATAAGTTCTGTGAAGCAGGTGGGAGGCAGAAACTACACAGCAATACCCAAGGTCCTCGAGGAGATTAGGTAAGACCTCAAAACTCTGGGCATGAGAAGTTCAAATTTTAAATACCCTATTAAGTATCACTTACCAGTCTGAAGTCAGAAATTCACCCATCACGGCTATCTTTTGTTCCTGCTTTAATTTTGGTTAGAAAAATGGTTACAGCCTCCTTGAGGAATAGGTATAAGAGTACTATATCTTCTGAAACCCTCAGTAAGCCTCATTCACCAAATAAAAAGGCAAGAGAACTCAGATTCTGTTTAAAGATCATACAACCTACCTGATATGGATCACAAAGCCTAATGTGCCAGGGCCACTGAGGGAGTAACTGGGAGGTACTTCCTGACCACAGAAACACCACAGCTCTCCCACACTGCTATACAGGATTATTCGCATGCCTGCATTCTCGGGCTCTGACCTCCACAAGTCCTTCCCTGATACCTCTCTCCAAGCAACCCAAGACTGTTGTAACCACCTCCATCCTGCCCTTTAGTCATTGTTTTTCTAGTCTGTGCACAGCCACACACACAACACTATTTTGTTTCCTCTTGGAGTCCACCCCCCCCCCCCCCCCCCCCCCCCGAGGCAATGCCTCACTTACCCACCATGGGCCTCCCCCAGGCTTCCTCCAGCATTCACTTGGCAAGTCAGGCCATAGGCATGCTTAACCTTGCCTGCTCTTAGCTCTCACAGTTGAACTGGAGCTACTTTCGACTAATTCCACATGAGGGATGGCTCCCAGTGGCTTATGCTGCCTCAAACCAAGGCCCTCCCCCAACAGACCACCTCAGAGCTGATTCTAGAAGACCTTTTTATCCCAGGTGTGTCATATAAGAATGTGAGTGCGAGTCACAACTTCTGTTCCTCCTACGCTGTACTGCTCTTTTGAGATTGAACAAAACCTTTAATAAAGTATTTTGAATATTACAAAACAAACCTTCGGAATTAAAAAAAAACACACACTAGAATTCCATGCATAGCTATATACTGTATGATTCCATTTACATGACATTCTGGAAAAGACCAAAAAAAAAAAAATTAGCAATTACCAGGAACTGGAGGTGTGGTGGAGAAGTTGACTACCAAGGGGAACAAGGAGAGTTTGAGGATAATAGAGCTATTTTACAATGGCATGTATTTGTTAAAAGCCAGAACTTTACACTAAAAAGAGTATATTTTCAATATGTAAATTATATATCTCCATAAACCTGACGGCGGGGGGGGGGGCGGGGGGGGGCGCGCCACACACACACACACACACACACACACACACACACACGAACTCCTTGGATAAATTCAGAGTCCATAAAAAGAAATTCAGTCACTTGAGGAAGTAAATGAGCCAACAAACACATAGATATGTGGGGTTTTTTTGATATGTGTTTATTTTGACAGCAATCAAAAGTGCCAGTTATAACACTGTGCTACTCTTTTATTTTTTGCTAATGATTAACAAATTTTAAAAACTGGGGCACCTGGGTGGCTCAGTTGGTTAAACGTCTGCCTTCAGCTCCGGTCTGATCCTGGATCTCTTAACCTCCCTGCTCAGCCTGTAGTCTGCTTCTCCCTCTCCCTCTGTTCCTCCTTCCCACTCATGTGCGCGCTCTCTCTCTCTCTCTCTCACTCTCAAATAAATAAATAAATAATCTTAAAAAAAAAAACCCACAATAGCATAATGCCATTGAGGGGGCAATAAGATTGCATTGCTTATTGTGTGTTGCGATGTAAATTGGTAAAATTAGGGGGGGATGGAAGATGATAGTATATAGGAAAAGTTCTAAAAGTACTATAACCTGGAATTTTTCTCAAAACAGTTTTTAAATAAATATTTTTAAAATTCCAAATGCATGAAAGATATCCTCTAGTGTGCTACCTTAATAAAAAAAATAGAAATAGCTGAAATGTCCAATATTGGAGGAATAGTGAAAAAATTCATGGTACACCAACACAATGGAACATTTTGCATTCATAACAAAAGCTTAAAACCAGAGACAAGTAGAAAGAAACATGGAAGAGATTTATGATTAAATGGACGACGATATATAAAATAGCAAGCATTCCATGTTTGTAGCTTTTTTTTTTTAAGATTTTATTTATTTATTTGACAGAGAGAGTGGCAGCAAGAGAGAGAACACAAGCAGGGAGAGTGGAAGGGGGAGAAGCAGGCTTCCCACAGAGCAGGAAGCCCAATGCTGGGCTCAAGCCCACCGGGGATCATGACCTGAGCCCAAGGCAGACACCCAATGACTGAGGCACCCAGGCATCACTCATGTTTGTAATTTAAAATAATCTGTGTGTACCTGGAAGCCAAAAGTCCTCACATGCGAGTTACTGTGCTAAACTGATGTACTATAGATGACTTTTAAGTTTTAAAAATTCATTTGCTGTTATGCATTGCCATTTCATTAATAAAGAACTCTCAAAACTTCAAGAATGAAAGAAGTAAATGTGGAGGAGAAAAGAAATCCCAGAAATTATAATATTACAATGTAGAATGTTGTTTTCTTGGCCCTAGACACCAGAGAAATAATGAGAGTCACGATTAGGTTGAATAGCTCAAGCTGTATGGATTTTTGTTCATTCTTGTTATGAGCTAATGTCAGTTTCCATAAATTCCTTGCTTATGGCAAGCAATTTGTCAATATCTGATAACTGACTGACTAATTAGGTCTTTTAGTTGTGTTTTTCACAATCTCAAACCTAGAAAAACCTGAATTTATCTCTGAAGAAGCATCAGAAATCTTAGTACAAATAACATTTCTCCTTACCTATATACCATGAGAGGACTTTAATTTTTCCAGAACAGTGAACGCCATCTTTGGGCTTTTCCCCCCCATTAAAACAATTACAAGATCACTTTAAGGAGTGGCTGGTTGGCTTAGTTGGTAGAGCAGGCAAGTCTTGAGTTCGAGCCCCATGTTGAGTGTAGAGATTACTTACAATTTTTTAAAAAGAATTATAAGCTAATTTTAAGTAGGTCACAGCTCTGAAGAGAAAGACAAGGTATAGCATGCACAGAGATCTGGAGAAATTTTCTTAGAAACTTGCCTAATGTAGATGTTTAAATGATGGAGCTGCTTTATTTGAGGTGAGAAGGAGAGTAGGGGCAAAAAGAAAATCAACAACTTAGAAAACCTGCTCTTTTGGGGCGCCTGGGTGGCTCAGTCGGTTGTGTCTGCCTTTGGCTCGGATTATGATCCCAGGGTCCTGGGATGGAGTCCTTCATTGGGCTCCCCGCCGCTCCATTGGGAGTCTGCTTCTCCCTTTCCCTCTGCCCCTCCCCCTGCTCATGCTTTCATATGTGCACTCTCTCTCTGGCTCTCTCTCTCTCTCTCAAATAAATAAAATATTTAAAAAGAAAGAAAGAAAGAAAGGAAGGAAGAAAGGGAGAGAGGGAGGGAGGAAGGAAGGAAAGAAAAGAAGAGAAGGAAGGAAGAAAAGGAAGGAAAGGAAGGAAGATAGACATTTAGGATCTCTGTGCCTCATTTCCATATTCCTAAGAGGAATGAAAATTTTTGTCTCTTCCTTTTCCAAAGGCAGGTTGGGTGGTAGATTTAGATTGTATGCATATTTATGTACCCCCTCTGCTCTTTTTCCTAAGGGTGTCTGCATTTTCTGATAGGCCTTCCACAGACAGGACACCAGGACGTAGGTGGAGGACAGAGATATGAGGGAAACCTTCATAAACAAAACTGTGTGTATGTGTGTGAAAGAGAGCAAAGGATGGAGGGAGAGAGAGATTGTACTTGAATCAAGTCAGAAGCAATAATCTTTGGACTAAAACAAGAATCAATTTGTTGAACTAACTCTACAGAGATAATAATTTTCATTTTTAGGGAAAGAACATTAATATGCATTCAGCACATACTCCAGGCCACTGCCTTTGTGTACATTATTTCCATCAACCAACAACAACTCTGTGAAATAAGCATTATTTTTCCCATTTTTGGGGAATTGATTTAGAGGGAATCTATTGATTTAGAGGGAATTACTACAATTCAAAGACATTAATGTAACCAGGGTTTTATGCAGATAAGTGGGGATTTGACCTCATTTTGCTCTCAGGACAAAACCTGCTCTCTTATGCCTCCATGTCAGACAGACTTGGGTTAAGATTCTGACTGTGGGTGGCATTCATTAGCTGTGTAATCTTGGGCAAGTTTTTTAACATCTCTGAAGTTCAACTACCTTGTATTAAAATAGGGATAATAATGACACGAAACTAGGTTCTTAAGAAGGTTAGCTCATACTTTTGGGTTTTTTTTTTTTTGTGGCTGCAAACAACAGAGATAGACTTTAGGGTTAACTTTGGGAAGCAGTGGAAGAAATTTATTGGAAGAAGATGAATTAGCTAACATAAATGAATGAAAAGTATACTACCAGATCTTGCCAAGGATGAGGACCATGGCTGCTAAGGGGATCTGGAGAGTCAAGAGAGAACCAGTTTCCTTCTTCAGGATATTCACAATGGGATGTATCAGCTTAGGTCAATTTCAGTTCTTGTGTCTTTCTGCTTAACACTGAAATTCTAAGAAGAGAAGTCAGCCTAGACTTGGCTGGGCCATGTGCTGTCTACATCACAGGTGGAGAATAAGATGCCTTGGCTGACATGCCCACAGGCCTGCATGCAGCAGGGAAAGGCAGTTCCCACAGAAGATGTAGGTGTTTTTCCCCGCAAGAGGGCCTGGGTGCTGAGTAGGCACAAGTCGGTGATACCCACCATGGAACTGATGCATCAAATCATCCAGGACCTGGCACAGAGGAACAGCTCTATGAATGCTTGCTGCTGGTGTTCTCACATCACTTTCTGCAAGATAGCAGTTCCAGATCAGTAAATTGTGGCATAACAGTACATCCTGAAATCTACTTCAGAGTTCTCCATATGTGTGGCACATGTAGAAGATGGTATTTGACCAGTACCCTGGGGTGAACTGACAAGGTACTCCTGCAGGCGGAGGCTAGATGGAAGGCTCTGGCCACTGCTGGTCCTACCGGGCAGCCCTGAGAGCTGAGGGCATCAGAGCGTGGCACCCACTAGTGACACACTGGTAACAAAGCTTAAGCTTATATAATAGAGCTTTCAAACTACCTGCCATTACTTAGTCTCAACTCAGCTTGCACCACCTTTCCTCCTCCCAATTTTTTTGGAAGATTTTATTTATTAACTTGAGAGACAGAGAGCGAGAGCATGAGAGAGCATGAGAAGGGGAAGGTCAGAGGGCAGAGGGAAGAGCAGACTCCTCACTGAGCAGGGAGCTCCAAGCAGGGCTTGATCCTGGGACTCTAGGATCAAGACCTGAGCTGGGGGCAGTTGCCCAACCAATTGAGTCACCCAGGCACCCCTCTTCCTCCCATATTTTTCATGAGGCTTCCCAGTAGGCAGGCAGAAGTTGAAGTCAATAATGGTGACCCACAGCCATCTTCCGTCCTCACTCCTTCCTTAGGGCTTTCACTGTCAGGAATTCATGATTTGCAGAAAGTCAAAGTAACTTCTCTTCTAGATAAGGTTAGGGATAGCTGGCCTAAGGGGCCTAAACTATCTTAGAGATTTTATTTTGCTGAAGCCAATGATTTTGCCATGATATACTCTCTGAGGGACTGCTCTGAGGCACGCTGCAGCTCTTGTTGAAGCAAATAGGCTGGGTTTCCAAGCAGGACAAGACTTTGGCTGTACAAAAGACGGCCATGATTGTGGAGGCAGCCAGACCACGCAAGGACTGTGTAAAGTTGAAAACATGTGGATGCTCTTCTCATTCCTTTTTCTCTTTTCTGGGGGGAGGGGGGAGGAGGCTGTTGCTTTTATTTTTTCTCATTACAAAAGTATGTTCCATAGTCCATTCTTTCCCAAAATGAAAAAGCACAAATAAGCAAAAAGAAGAGAATCTCATACCCTACCCACCCTCGCTTCACTTAGATGTTAACATGTTAATAGATATCTGTGTGTGTGTGTGTGTGTGTGTGTGTGTATAGATAGATGATAGATAGATAGATAGATAGATAGATATACAATTTTTTGGTAAATTTTTCTTAGATGTGGCTGCATATGAAGAAATCAGTCCAGAAAAATCCTGTTAGCAATATTTGCCATGTTTCTAGAGACTTTCAAGAACTTGGTCTGATATGGATTAGAGAATAGCCTTCTTACATTAGGACTCTAGGAAACTCTATTTTTTTTTTTAAGATTTTATTTATTTATTTGACAGACAGAGATCACAAGTAGGCAGAGAGGCAGGCAGAGACAGAGAGAGGGGGAAGCAGGCTCCCCGCTGAGCAGAGAGCCTGATGCGGGGCTCGATCCCAAGACCCTGGGATCATGACCTGAGCAGAAGGCAGAGGCTTTAACCCACTGAGCCACCCAGGCGCCCCTAGGAAACTCTATTTTGATGATGATTACAATGTGGTAATCATAGATGTTATTTTACAGCAACTTTAGTGATTAGAGATTTCTTCTATAGACTATACTGGTTTCAGTTTGCTTACACATAGATAGAATTTCTGACTGCAGAACGTACATACCAATGAGTTGGGGCAAACACTTCTTAATTTTTTGACATTGTATTATGGAAAATTGATGCAAAAATAGATTTGCAATTTTTCAAGTTGTGTTTAAACTTTTTCTTAGCATGGTGAAACTTGCAAATCGGGAGTTAGTTATATGTAATTAGTTAAAAGATTTCTAACTTTTTAAAACCCCACTATGACATGTTAGCCTAGGGATAAACCCCAGAACTGAGGATGTCTTCCAGTTCTTGGACATCCCAATCTATGATTCCCTTTTCTCCAGAAGACTGGGTTGTTTCAAACCAGTCTTTGGTATAGAAGAGGAGAGGAGAAAGGACATCAAGTTTTTCATCTCATGTCTTCATAGGTCCATATGACAATGCACGTAGCCCAGGAATCAAAATTGTACCAGACCATCCTCTTCTTCCCTCTTGACTCTCTTATCCTATAGAGAGAGAAGAGAGCATTCTGAGTCTGTCCGGCATCCTAGGAGACTTTATGCTACACATAGCTTGGGATTTCCCTGGAGATACCTTCAAGGTAAATGCCTCCTGGAGTCATGATGAACTGAACTAAGCAGTGGTAATGGGTGTGATATTTGGACTACAGAATCTCTCCACAGCTAGAGTTTCAGTCAGCACTTTTTGCATTGCCAGTGACAGAAAGCTGACAAAATCTGATTTATGTTAAAAAAAAAATGGGAAGTATTTACTGTTTCATATAACTGGCTTCCCAAGAAACTTGATTCAAGGCTCACAGAAGTTACCAAATCCAACTTTGCCTCTCTCCATTTCTCAACTCCACTTCTTCAGGTTTGCTCCCCCTGCAGGCAAAGTCTACCTCATGGCCCCAGATGGCTGCTAGCAGCTTCCAGTGCTACCTGCATTCCACTTCAAGTCCAGAGAAGGGCTGTGGTTAATTCCAGCCAAACTTCACTGAAAATGGGGAGAGGTAAATTCTTCCATGGGAAGTTAGGCTGTTGATGGCTGGAGAAAAGGACTTCATGTAGAGACAACCACAAAACAGAGAAAGCTAAAGGACACGAAAGCTAAGCAGGAGCTGAGAGTCACATTGAGTGGACTAGTGAACCACTCAGTACTGGAGGATGGGCTGCCAGCTTGGCCTGTTTTGGATTTGTCCCCATCACAGAACTGGGTCTTGTTGAAGAAGCACAAACTGATTTTAATATTAGCCCATACTAATTGGTGACTGATATATTTTACAGCTGAAAAAATTTCTATGCATGGATTTGTCACCCATTTCAAAGTGATAGTGTATAGATTTATGTGTTGTTTTGAGCCATCTGTTCCACTACCTTTTTTATTGGTTCAGGTAAAATGACACTGAGTTTATCTGAGCTCTGATCATTTGAGCAGATTCTACTCTGATTTTTCAATTATTTTTCAGGGATTTGAGAGAAGGATGGTTAAATGGAGGAAAAGGGAAACACTCATTTTCCTGTTTAATTTCAGGGCATTTGGAAGGAAAAATAAATATTTACCACCTTTTTTTAAAAAGATTTTATTTATTTATTTAACACAGAGAGATCGAGATCACAAGTAGGCAGAGAGGCAGGCAAAGAGAGAGGAGGAAGCAGGCTCCCCGCTGAGCAGAGAGCCCAATGCGAGGCTCGATCCCAGGACTCTGAGATCATGGCCTGAGCCGAAGGCAGAGGCTTTAACTCACTGAGCCACCCAGGCGCCCCTATTTACCTTTTTAAAAAGATTTATTTATTTATTTATCTGACAGACAGAGATCACAAGTAGGCAGAGAGGCAGGCAAAGAGAGAGGAAGGGAAGCAGGCTCCCCACCGAGCACAGAGCTCCATAGGAATGGGGGCTCCATCCCAGGACCCTGGGATCATGACCCGAGCCGAAGGCAGAGGCTTCAACCCACTGAGCCACCCAGGTGCCCCTATATTTACCACTTTGATAGGTAAAAATCACTATAATACTGGAAACAACAAGATGTTCTTCATCTGTCAAATTGACAAGGATTACAAAAGAAGAGAAATGCCCAGGATTGGTGAGGGTTCAGAGAAATAGCTCCTTCATAGCTTGCTGGTGGGAAAGTAACTGGTGTAAACTTCCTGAAAGACAACTTGCCAATATACATGGAATATTTTAAAATGTGCATGACCTTTGACCAAGGAATTGTGTTTCTAGAAATACTAGGAAATAATCATAGCATATATAAACATTTATATATGTGGATAATCTTTGAAGTTACATATAATAATGGAAAATTGGAAATAATCTTTATGACTAAAAAGAAAATCTTGGTGAAATAACTCAAAGTATACCCACTTAAAGTGCAGTCACTTAAAGTCATGTATTAGAATAATATTTATTGGAATGGGAAAATTCCTAGTCTATTGTTATGGAGAAAGTAGACTGCAGAACAGTTTGATTAAATTTTGTTTAAAAGATACATACAAAAAAGACATGCACACATACACAAAGAAAATACAGGAAAAATACATGGAAATAGTAACAGTGATATGCTGTTAAGGGAAATGAGTAATTTTAATTTTTTGTACTTTTCTGTATTAAAAGTTTTTAAACAATGAACATGTATTACTTTTGAAATCAGAATGTTTTTTTCTTAAAAGTAAGACAGAATTTTAAA
>ML110998.1:73575-109343 GCA_003697995.1 Taxidea taxus jeffersonii | reverse complement strand
ATAAACTATAAACTCAGAGTAGCCAAACTATAGAATATTAAGGATAATAGAAAAATCTTGAAAGCTAACAGATTTACCTTCAAAGTAACAATTAGGTTGACAGTAAGCATCTTATCAATAACCAAAGGCTCCAGAAGACAATGGAGTACTATCTTTTTTTTTTAATTTTTTAAAAAAGATTTTATTTATTTATTTGTCAGAGAGAGATAGCACAGGCAGACAGAGTGGCAAGCAGAGGCAGAGGGAGAAGTAGGTTCCCTGCTGAGCAAGGAGCCCGATGTGGGACTCGATCCCAGGACGCTGGGATCATGACCTGAGCCGAAGGCAGCCGCTTAACCAACTGAGCCACCTAGGCGTCCCAATGGAGTACTATCTTAAACATGTCAAGATTAGGGGCACCTGGATGGCTCAGTGGGTTAAAGCCTCTGCCTTTGGCTTAGGTCATGATCCCAGGGTCCTGGGATCAAGCTCCCCATTGGGCTTTCTGCTCAGCGAGGAGCCTGCTTCCTCCTCTTTCTTCTCTCTGCCTGCTTCTCTGCCTACTTGTGATCTCTGTCAAATAAATAAAATCTTAAAAAAAAAAAAATCAAGATAAAAAAAAAAACCCAAAACAAAAACCTCTTTCAATCTAGAATTTTAAACCCGGCAATCATTGAGGAGTGAGCATCAAGAATTTAGTTTATGACCTCCCAGACACCAGCTTAGATTCAAAGTGCTTTCAGCCAAAGCCTGCCATTGATTTAACGCAGGTGTACAACATGGCACAATTCAGTGACTGGCAGGTTATCCATACCCCTTTAAATAACAGGTCAGGGGCACCTGGGTGGCTCAGTTGGTTAAGCGACTGCCTTCGGCTCAGATCATGATCCTGGGGTCCCAAGATCAAGTCCTGCATCGGGCTCCCTGCTCAGCAGGGAGTCTGCTTCTCCCTCTGATCCTCCCCCCTCTCATGCTCACTTTCTCTCTCAAATAAATAAAATCTTTAAAAATAAATAATAGGTCAGTATATGTAAGCTCTTTCAATAACTTTATTGAATAGCCAAATTGATAAGTTAGCACAGTTCAAACGATTATTTGCATGGGTTACAAATGACTTTTTTTTACAGGAATAAAACAGTGAAAATTACAAACTGTAAAAAGGAAGACAAATCTTGTCTCTAATATTTAAGAGAAGCAAGATTTAACACAGCACATTGAAGATCAATACATATTTGAATTTGAGAACAAGAATTTAATGTTACAATATTATACACTACTTTACAAAATTAAAATTTCTATATAAGGATTATATTTGAAATAGTTAACAAAATCTTGAAATCACATTTGATGGTCCCCTAGATAATAGCTGTTATGCATCTTTGATTAGAAGAAATAAATCTTTTGTTCTAATTATTGTAAAACAGTCTGTTAGACTTAATACATTACATTAAAATAAAAAAATGAAGTATATGCAAACTAAAATGGTATACAGCTTGAGTGAATATTAATGTCAGATGTACAGAAATGTTATTTTAAAAATCCTAGAAATTAGAAAAATAGAGTACTTTTTATGGTAGAATTGCCATGCTCAGATTTAAATACCAAGATTGCCCTTGTCTGTTACTTTAGTAGTTGTAGATCTGTAGAAAATTTAAGGATCGTTCATAATTTACAACTACAATAAAAAAAATATGGCATAGTGTAAATATTAGTTGCTTTACGTGAAAAAATAATACAAGATGAGATAGCAGGTAGTGCCCTACAGCAAAAAACAAAACAAAAAAAAACAAAAGAAAACTAAATTAAACAACACATTCAGTATTGCAAAAAATAGTTGCTTAATATCATTATCTCCAAAAGGTTCATTCATTCCCTCATTACCCAGAGAACAAATATTATGAATCTTAACTAAAGTTGTTTTTTATGACCTGCCTATTATAAAATTATTCTGGATTGCACATGTTACACACTATCTAAAATAATTTTTAAAGTGAAATTTTAAAAGTAAATTTGTGAAATATACTAATAAAGCATGTGGCAATAACAAGAGTCATATCCACTTAGGGATGAAGTGAGGCACAAGGAAGATTACTGTCCCTAGAAGCACAAACTTTTCCCTCTGGAAGGTTCTTCACTACTATTAAGAAAGGACCTACAAATATCAACATTGACCGTTCACATTAAGAAGTCAATTTTAGTTATTTTAAGAAACATCAGTGCACAAGGATGACTCTGTTTCTTTAAAAGAGGGTAAAATACAAATTTATTTTAATTTGCTACAACTTGAAAATTGCTTCCTAATAATAATGAAGCAGATTTCAAGAAAATTTCCAGTTAATGTGCCACTCACATACTGAAGATAAACCTTAACACTGCTTAAGGGAGATGATATTCCTATAAAATCCAAACAATTAGTCTGACCCAGCAGGCAAGCAGTAGTGTATATTCTAATGAGACCTGCTTCTTCCCTATCCCCAAACAACTCAGTTAAAGTCAGCTCATACTGATGTAAACCTGAAAGTTACTATTTCATTGGTGATCATATATGATCAAGATTGTAAACACATTTTTCTAACCCATTAAAACAAAGAAACAAAATTATTTTCATCAAGTATTACACACAAACAACTTTTATGTTAAGATGTTCATACAAGACAAGGTGAGTCTGTGAAAAATGGGCCAAACTCTTTAAAGATATCCTATCACAGCACTTTAAATATATAAATGTATAATTTACCTATTTGTAAACAAAATCCACTCAATGGTTTTGACTATAATATCTCTCTGGCTCAATCAAAAAAGCAGTCTCTTGAGCATGTTCAGAAATCAAGCTTCTACCATAACTTTAATATATTGGATTTGTCTAATCTTAATATCCACCAAATCAAACAGCAGCATTCATACTTTAGTAAGTTTTAATATCCAGGAATAAATATCTAATGAGCGGCTTCCAATTATTAAACTTTTTAGAAAAATGTTACTGATGCATTTGAGACAGAATTTTAAAAAACCTTTAATTTCTTTAATTCATCACTTCGCCAATATAACACTTTTATTATACATCACAGAGCAGAAATGAACCAAACAAAGCCCACTTCAAGGATCAAGAGTTTCTCATCTCCCTATTACCATTGCCAGTCCCAATGTATTTATGAAAACAGCTGATTCTTTTCACTGCAGAATATGATACTGGCTCCAACCAAGTCTTCTGCAGTCAAATCAGAAAACCACTTAATTAGTGTTCACTTCAAATCAAAGTGAATTTGTTCTTCAAGTATAGAGAATACTGACAGATTTTAAAGCTTGACTGTATTATTTCATATTCTTCTCAAACTAGACTAGAGTTAGTTTACTCCAGTTTTAGAGTTAACATGATGATCCTTTTTCTTCCTTTAAAAAAAAAAGAACAGGTGTGGGGAATGGGGTCTAGCTTTTCTACATACTATTTACTTCTGAAAATTTTTTGATCTTAAAAAGATCATTATCAATGGATTTGTAACATCCCTGTGACACTTAGTCTCATGAGGTTGTAAATGTAGCAGCCAAAATTTCAGGAAAAAAATGAGAAATATACATTTGAAACACAGAAGTCTTTATTTTACAAAATTTACTTTGCCTCTGCAATATTGTCTCATCCTATTTCAATCCATAAAAACTCAAACATTATTGGCAGCAAAGGAAAAAAGTATCCAGTCAAATGTATGTAGATATATTTTGATTTGAAAAATACAGTATTTCAGAGTTTCATGTTTGATTCTCTGCTGTGGTCCTTTATTTGCTATAGTTTGTTGAAATCACAGTGAGAACATATAATCATCCCATTAGTCCACAAACCTAATAGAAAAGGAAAGTATTACACATTCTCAGGTGTTCCACATTATCATGACTTTAAGTCAAATATCTTCATCTGTTCATTTGTTCACTTGTTGTTGTATATGCAAGAGGAATTCATAATATGATAATGCAGATTCTGTTCTGTCTTCTACCATGTTTTGAAGGAAGTTTGCTTTCATTGGACTCTCATCCCTGAGGAATAAAAGACAAAAATATATACATTAGATACAATGTAATAGTAAAATTAAGTGGATTTGTCATGAGGCTTTAATAGTTTTTTTTTTTTTAAAGATTTTATTTATTTATTTGACAGACAGATTAAAAGTAGGCAGAGAGGCAGGCAGAGATAGAGGAGGAAACAGGCTCCCTGCTGAGCAGAGAGCCCGATGCGGGGCTCGATCCCAGGACCCTGGGAGCATGACCCGAGCCAAAGGCAGAGGCTTTAACCCACTGAGCCACCCAGGCGCCCCTGTCATGAGGCTTTTAACATACTCTTTACTAATAACTGGATATAAAGCATAAATGAGTGATATTTATTGAAAATTCTTTTTTTTCTGAAGGGTTTGCCTAAGCATTAGGTCACATATAGGTCCTTGTAAAGCTGAACAAATTATTTCACTATTAGCAAATGAAAAATTCAACTTACCTTATTACATAAAGTATGGGGAAAAATGGTCTCTGCTCTCTAAGCCAAGAGATGAATGCTATTATTCTGGCAGATTCTGGTGTATCAAGTTCTGGAAGATCTGTCTGTTAAACAAAACCCAGCAATATCCAACTTACTTGAGTCACATATCTAAAGCATCATTTACAGTGCTTTTCAAACTTTATCATGTATCTGAATCCCTGGAGATCTTAACCAACTGAGCCATCCAGTTCTAACTTTAAAATCGAAAATTATCCAAACAAATGCTATAGAGCTTAACAAATGCTTTCTCATGGATCATTTCAGTTATTCTTCCATAAGTAAGAACATTCTTAATTTACAAATGAGGCTGTTAGTGACTTGTCCACGATTACAGAGCTGGTGACAAAGTTCATTATTACTTTCTTCAATAATATATATTAATCCAACTGACACTAATCACAAATCATTAGCTTATTTGGCAATTAGATCAGTTCTTACTCCAAATCATTGGTTAAAAGGACCCTGCCATAGACCGATGAAATGGTCCTGTGAGTCTACCACAATCACAATCATGATAAAACAGTCTTACCATAATCTGTGGAATTAATGCATAGTTTTGAACTCCTAGAACCTGGCTGAGAAAATTTTGTCCACAATTTTTTCCGACCCAAAGCATCAGTACCTGGGAACAGGAAAAAAATCATTTTGAGACGCGTGTAACAGTGAACTCCTGACTCACGTGTACCACTGAGTATGTTCTAAAAGATCAAAATGATGAGTATGTTTAGTGAGATTATACAGTCTTCAACTTAATAATAATTACTTTTTTCCATGATGAGACATTTATGCTTATCATGAAAAGAGGCTATGGAGGGAGAAGGTGGCTCATACAAAAATGTGTAGATTAAATAGCATTAAATAGTACATAATCTGTTCAGAAAAAGATAGTAAAGGGAAGGAAGATACAGCAGTATGCAGAGGCAAGGATCCAGATTAGTCAGACTACTCACAGAGCCTGCATCCATGAGGAAAGCTCCATCCCTGCTCAACTTCTCCACAGAAAGCTGAAGAATAGGTGGCTGAGGTATGGTGCGATCGTTGATGTTGAGTGCTCCCTGAGGAATTAAGCAAAAAAAATTAAAGGTTTTATACTTTATTTATTTGAGAGAGAGGAGGAGGGGCAGAAGGAAAGGGAGAGAGAATCTCAAGCAGACTCTCCACTCAGCATGGAGTCCGATGTGGGGCTGGATCCCACAACCATGAGATCATGACCCGAGCCAAAATCAAGAGTCAGAGGCTTAACTGACTGAGCTACCTAGGTGCCCTCCAAAAGTTACAGCTTTTCAATACAACTTAAGAATGAAATACCCCAATAATTAGACAGCAACAGCTGACAAGATGGGTTCCCTCATGTCAAGGGAAAAAAAACTAAACTTTTTATCAGACCAAATGCCCATGGGGAACAAAACCAGACAACACCGCTTGAGGTAGCAAGCACACACAAAATTCAGCAAAATTTGCAGACCCCCGCCACACACCTTATCAGGCTCTACAGCTGTTGCCAAATCCTGAAGCTGCTCTGAGAAGTACGAAAATGTATCCACCTTGTCACTTTGCTCTTAAAGTTGCAATTTGGGACCTCAGGCTGACCAGCCCTTAATAAGGACACAGAACTTGTGCCTATTCAAACTCGAGCTCAAACTTCTGGTTTGTAAACTCTACAGCACTAAAGCTTTCCCTTGCCTCTGACCAAATCTTTGCATTCCAAGAATTTTTGTTGACATGGTAATATGCAGTCACAATTAAAAAAAATTTTTTTAATGTTACTTTCGAGACTTTGAAACATAGCTAAATCACATTCATATTTAAATATAAAGAAGATGAAGAAATATTTATTGCTCATCTAAACAAACCCATTTTGAATTCCAATAAATCCAAATTAACTTCTGATCCTAACTATTATTTAAAAAATATAATAAATGTGGGGCACCTGGGTGGCTCAGTGGGTTAAAGCCGCTGCCTTCGGCTCAGGTCATGATCCCAGGGCTGTGGGATCGAGCCCCACATCGGGCTCTCTGCTCTGCGGACAGCCTGCTTCCTCCTCTCTCTCTGCCTGCCTCTCTGCCTACTTGTGATCTCTGTCTATCAAATAAATAAATAAAATCTTTAAAAAATATATATATATAATAAATGTAACCAATACCTATGTATCCTGAACAGAAAAATGGTTCAGTGAGAACCAAGTGAAGTCTGGAATTTAGTTAATAAGTAATGGCTAACTGTGTGACAGGTTATGTGTACATGTGCGGGAGGAATAAAAGCCTAATGCAAATGAGATTTTAATCGTTCTATTAAGTTTGACATTAATTTATTAAGGCCAGAAATGGAAATTTCTCATTTATAATGGACACTAATATTCTCTGAAAACACACACACACTTTTAAATATTCATAACTATTAATTTTTGACCAAAAAAATTTTGAGTACTTAAACTTAGGTGCTTGATTAAACTTACCTAAAGGAAGAAGTAAATAAAATACTGATCTATCAAGGGATATGCTCCCTCCAGCGTGAGGATTTAGCTTTCACCTTAAGGCATATGGGAACCACCACAAAGAATATGCAGACTCAAGAGAGCCATTCAGAAATTTCCCCTAAAGGCTTGCTTTTTTTTTTAAAAGATTTTATTTATTTATTTGACAGAGAGATAGAGACAGCACAAGTAAGCAGAGCCACAGGCAGGGGGAGAGAGAGAAGCAGGCCCTCCGAGGAGCAGGGAGCCCAATGTGGGGCTCGATCCCAGAACCCTAGAATCATGACCTGAGCCGAAGGCAGGCGCTCAACCAACTGAGCCACCCAGGTGCCCTCTGTAAAGCCTTTCTAATGTGAAAGAAAAAAGAATCGGGGCACCTGGGTGGCTCAGTGGGTTAAAGCCGCTGCCTTCGGCTCGGGTCATGATCCCAGAGTCGTGGGATCGAGCCCCGCATCGGGCTCTCTGCTCTGTGGACAGCCTGCTTTCTCCTCTGTCTCTCTCTGCCTACTTGTGATCTCTGTCTATCAAATGAATAAATAAAATCTTTAAAAAAAAAAAAAAAAGAAAGAAAAAAAGAATCTTGTCTTTATCTGGTGGGAAAGAAGGTAAGCAATCAGTGGCTCTGTTTTCTGGTCTCCTAGCAAAGACCCAAAAGAAAGAATGAAGAAATAAAGGGGCAAATAATATTACAATTTAAATATTTTTTTCTTTGGGGCACCTGGGTGACTCAGTTGTTAACCTGCTGCCTTTGGCTCAGGTCATGATTCTGGGAGTCCTGGGATCAAGCCCTATCTCTGGCTTCCTGCTCAGTGGGGAGTCTGCTTGCTCTGCCCTTCCCCACTACGACCCACCCATGCATGCTTTCTGTAAAATGAATAAATAAACCTTTAGAAAACAACAACAAAACTTTCCTCATTTCTACAACGGACTCAGAATAATTAGGTTTTTAAAACTCCAAGAAATAGCCACTAAAAAAGTAATCAATCTTACCTCATCTGAGAGATTGTCAACTCTATACAAACTGGGATGAGTTGTGAGCATAAGGTAAACCAAGGGCTGATTTTTCACCTGACACATGGCAAAAATGCGTTCATCTAGACGTGCATTTGTCCCAGTCTGAAATGATTTCTGTAACAAAACACCACCCCCCATAAAAAAAGGGGGGTTTTAATAACAAATGTAAATAAAGCTTCGCAAATATCAGATGTTAAAAGAAAATCTTCATACAGAATTAGCAAATTTATTGTTAATTATTCTTTTAATGGATTCTGCTAAGTATCTTTTAAAAAGTCACACATCTATTAAATTATGGCTACACTGCCACCTGAAAGAAACTAATTACATGACCACAGCAAAGTCATTAGGTCTCTCTGGTGTTTCCTAATCACTGAACTAGATCTAAATATTCTATCTGCCATAGAGGGATAGTGATATAGAAATCTAAATAATAACATGAGAAGAAGAAAGTTAAACTGCAGATGATAAATTAAAAACATACATGAAGGACTAAAAATCTGTGTTTCATAAATGTTAGGAGATGACTAATGGTGGTTAACTATCCTTGTTTCTCCCATAGTTAGAGAAATTAACAATAAAGGTTAAAATTCAACCAGAAAAATAGTAATAGAAATGAGGATGTTACTTAGCAGAGTAAAAGTAGTAAATAGTAAGTTTTACTGGTGTTTAAGTACTGAGTTTTAACTGATATATTAGCTTCATGGACAGTATTAGAAGTTTTGGGGTAGGGTTTTAAGCATTCCTGGGGCTCCTGGCTGGCTCAGTAGGCAGGGCATACAACTCTCGATCATGAGGTTGTGAGTTCCAGCCCCACAGTGGGTGCAGAGATTACTTAAAAAAAAAAAAAAAATTTTTTTTTTTTAAATTGTAAGCATTCCTACTGATGGAAAGTTGTAGAAACAGGCAGAGAGCTAGCAGCAATGAGATGATGTCTTAAAACAAGTGGAAGTACTATAATAAAGAAAGACTGGAAAAGGCTCTTAAGTTTTGCTTTGTTTGTTTGAATAATCTCTACATCCGGGACGCCTGGGTGGCTCAGTGGGTTAAGCCGCTGCCTTCGGCTCAGGTCATGATCCCAGGGTCCTGGGATCGAGTCCCACATCGGGCTCCTTGCTCAGCAGGGAGCCTGCTTCTCCCCTCCCCACTCTGCCTGCCTCTCTGCCTACTTGTATGATCTCTGTCTGTCAAATAAATAAATAAAATCTTAAAAAAAAAAAAATCTCTACATCCAAAATGGGGCTTGAACTGATAACTTGGCATGCTCTATGGAAGGAGCCAGAATGAGTCCCCAAGGCTCTTAAGATTTCTTTTTAAGTAAGCTCTGCACTTGGGACGCCTGGGTGGCTCAGTTGGTTAAGCGGCTGCCTTCGGCTCAGGTCATGATCCCAGCGTCCTGGGATCGAGTCCCACATCGGGCTCCTTGCTCAGCAGGGAGCCTGCTTCTCCCTCTGCCTCTGCCTGCCTCTCTGTCTGCCTGTGCTCACTTGCTCTCTCTCTAACAAAATAAAATAAAAATCTTAAAAAAAAAAAAAAAAAAGTAAGCTCTGCACTCAATATGGGGCTCAAACCCATGACCCTGAGATCAAGAGTTGCATGCTCTACCAACTAAGCCAGCCAGGTGCCCCAAGATCTTTTAAATTAGTATGTTAATAATCATTAAGAAAGAAAAAGACTATTATGAGAAATGGAAGAAGGAAAGTTTATTCATTCAATAACTATTTACTGATGGTCCATTATGTACTAAGAATTGTTCTTCTAGGTGATGGGACAATGTGGTAACTTTTCAAAAAAGGTAAAAATCTTGCCCTCACAGACAAAAAATCCTAGTAAGGGAAAAGTAAATAATAAATAAGCAAAATACTGATATGTCAGTGTTAAATACTATGGAGAAAAGGGAAGGAAGACAAAGAATGTAGGTTAGGAACATTAGGTAAGGAAGAAAAGAATATAGGTTAGGATATTGCACACTAAATGGGGAGATCAGGAAAGGCAGGCCTCAGTAAAAGGACAACATTTAACGAAAGACCTAAAGAGGGAAAAGCTCAGATTTTTAAGTATTCAAATTTAAGCATTTATGTAATTTCTGTGCATTTATATTATATTCAGACATGGAAATACATAATTTGAGTTAAAAAAGCTAGAAGTTGATCCAAAAACCATTCTATTAGGATGAGTGGGTTGCCCTTCTTCCCTAGAAGAGATGACATATACCAGACAAGTCAATCCTGGAGTTCAGAAAAATATAGGAATTGATAATTTTTGTAGTTTCCATCAATTTTGGAATCTGGGATGCTCTCCCAAGTGATTTATTAACATGAGCTGAGCTTTTTGATAAAATTTAATTTATATATTTAAAAATTTGTAATATATATTAAAATTAATAAACTTTACACCCTAAGTATACAAACTTGGACATTTTATTTTGGATACTGGAAAAATAAGCCTTCTCTACCTACCAGCAGTAGAGGCAAAGGGCAGGCAAAGAAAACAAGTAAGTAATTAATATCAAATAAAAAACTCTACAAGACCATAGAAGGAAAGGCAACTGCCAGAGAGGTAACATTTAAACTCAAACACAGGAATAGGAAAGTATAATGCAAGGTCATGGAAATAGGTGCACATGTATGAGAGGGAAAATCTGGGATTAAGTAGTAGTATGTGGGTGAAATGCTGGACAGAGCAGGAAAAAGCCAAAAGAGTTTTATGTGTTGCTTCTTACATGAGCAATAAAACATACAGCTCTTGTTCTGGAAAACTGAAAAACTGATTATTGACATCTCTGATAATGTCAATGAATACCTGGTGAACATCTCTTACAAATATGGCACATGCTTTAAATCAGTATCTTATAAATTTATTAGGTTGCAAATTCTTTCAAGGTTCAAGTAAGAGTCAAAGTCACTGTCCTCAAAAAACTTAAATGGCTTAAAGTAATACATACAGTGTTTAGTGGTTCACAGGATAAAAATTTGGGCTATTGACATTTTCCCTGTTTTAGTTTCTGGTTTTGATTCTCTTACCTGTTTAAGGAGAGCCAATACAAAGAGTGGGAAAAGCCGTAAAGAAAAAGGAACCATGAGTCCAGGCTGCTGGTTACTTAGGACTGAAGAACGATAAGCTGAAAGAGAGTCTATGACAGCATTCACTAGGGCATCCCGAGCATCACTCAGACTGGCAGTCACAGACCTGTCAACAGCTAACAGAGACAGAGGTAGGGACAAACAAGAGAAAAGAGAGAAATTTAGTTACCCCACTGTTAAGGATAGAAGAGATGTAATTTTTTTTATTATACAAATTCTCTCTCCAACTTATTACATAGATAAGCAGCCAAGGAAAGCACTGAAAAGCACATAGTTTAAAGAATCAAACCAAACTCCCATGAAATGGGTCTCTATTTCCTAGCTGTATGACAATATGGGAAGGAATCTAACCTTCATGAGCTTATCTATAAAATGGGAAAGCTGTATCTTGCTGGATCTAAGATGTTATTAATTATAATCCACCAGCTTATGTTATATACCACAGAGAAAGAAAAAACTCTGTAACTAAACACACATGCTCTCTTCACAGATAATTTTATATTGAAAGAGCTCTCAGGGAGCTACTTAGATGATTCTTATCATCGGTCATGCCACTGTTTGTATGCATTTCTGCATACTTGAAAAAAATGTTTCCCAAAAAATTGTTTTAAATACTAAAAGAACTATTATTGTTTTATTTATTTATTTATTTATTTGACAGACAGAAATCAGAAGTAGGCAGAGAGGCAGGCAGAGAGAGGGGGGGAAGCAGGCTCACTGAGAGCAGAGAGCCCGACACGGGGCTCAATCCCAGGACCCTGGGATCAAGTCCCACATCGGGCTCCTTGCTCGGCAGGGAGCCTGCTTCTCCCTCTGCCTCTGCTTGCCACTCTGTCTGCCTGTGCTTGCTTGCTCTCTCTCCCTCTCTCTCTGTCAAATAAATAAATAAAAAAAATATTAAAAAAAATACAATCAATAAAATAATGATATTAACTGCTATAACCAAATTTGTACATAGCCCAGAAAGAAGACCACTGTTACCTGGTCAATAGCAACTCTTTTTTTTTTTTTTTAAAGTGGACTCCATGCCTAGTTTGGAGTTCAACAAGGGGCTTGAACTCATGATGCTGTGATCAAGACCTGTGCTGAGATGAAGAGATGGTTGCTTAACAGACTGACCCCACCCAGGTGCCCCAATAGTAACTCTTAAGACTTCAATTGAAGACTTCTTGATTTAAGAATTTGATAAAATGTGAAAAAATGTGCATACTTGGATAAAGGAAATTTAGTAATAAAATTAATATTTGTGAAGCAAATTGTGAAAATTTTTTTAAATCTACAAATACTGCCTGAAATCTAGTTCTTGTTGATGATAATAAAGATAATAAGAATGACCATATGAATACTAAAAGGTATTAGTTCAACAAAATATAAAGGTAGTGATCCTCATATTCTTAGGTCACAATCTTTAACCTTCAACAGCATGTGAGACTAAAATAGGGTTGGATTCTTTATCAGGCTTCATTAAAGAAAAAAATTTCCCTAATAGGAAATGTGAGAAAATGAGTAATTATTCCTAATATTGACAGATCTGAGTGTGAAGCAAATGGATGCAAAGGCATCTTTCCTGAAGGAGAAAAAAATTAAGAATCAAAATGATGTTAAGCTCTATGTATTTAAAAAAGACCAAAAAAGGCAAATATATCTGATATGGAAGTAAAGAAGTGAAGGTATCAGTAAATTTTCTCCTAGCTCATGTGATCTGGCCAAGGCTACAAACTTATCTGTGAGAGTAAACTGGTTTTTAATCCTGAATTCCAAGACTCCAAGACTAAAGACCTTTACAGTTCAAAGTCTCTTGTAATCCAGGTTATAGAACTCATTAAAAAGCTATTAACCACTAGTAAAATTGAATATTAACTAAAATATGATATTTAAGCCCATTGTAGGCAGATTATGAGATAGAAAGCAGTTTAGTAGCTACCTAAAACCAATGAGGGAAGGAGGAAGGAGTAGTGGGCAGTAACTACTGATGGGCATGAGGTTCTTTTTGGGGTGATAAAATGTTCTAAAATCAGGTTGAGATGATGGGGCGCCTGGGTGGCTCAGTGTGTTAAAGCCTCTGCCTTCGGCTCAGGTCATGATCCCAGAGTCCTGGGATTGAGCCCTGCATCCGGCTCTCTGCTCAGCGGGAAGCCTGCCTCCTCCTCTCTCTCTGCCTACTTGTGATCTCAGTCAAATAAATAAAATCTTTTTTTTTTAAAGATTTATTTATTTATTTGACAGAGATCACAAGTAAGCAGAGCAGCAGGCAGAGAGAGAGGAGGAAGCAGGCTCCCTGCTGAGCAGAGAGCCCGATGTGGGGCTCGATCCCAGGACCCTGGGATCATGACCTGAGCCGAAGGAAGAGGCTTTAACCCACTGAGCCACCCAGGCGCCCCTAAATAAATAAAATCTTTAAAAATACTATAAACAGTGGGGTTGTATTAGGTAAAATGGGTTATGTGAAGTGGTATATAAATTATATCCCAATAAAGCTCTTAAAATTTTTTAAAACAGGGGCACCTGGGTGGCTCAGTGGGTTAAAGCCGCTGCCTTCGGCTCAGGTCATGATCCCAGGGTCGTGGGATCGAGCCCTGCATCGGGCTCTCTGCTCTGCGGACAGCCTGCTTCCTTCTCTCTCTCTCTGCCTGCCTCTCTGCCTATTTGTGATTTCTGTCTGTCAAATAAATAAATAAAATCTTTAAAAAAAATTTTTTTTTAAATATAAGGTTACCTGCAACAGATTCTTTCATTCAAGTAGTTACCTAGGAGGCATACAGAAGTTCTAAAACACTGAAACCTTTAAATCTACTTACTTAAAGGAAAATAAAACTAAGCAGATTTTTCTAATGTTATTATATTTGTGAAATATTTACAATAGCCGATAATGATTCTTACCCATATTGGCCAATAACCCTGAAATTGCTTGAACATCAGCTCCAAGAAAGACTTCATTCAGAGTTGAAACTACAGGCAAACACAAAGTATGAACACGAATTCTTCTTTCACCTTTGTGGAAAAGACAAAAATGATAGTAAGGCCAAAACTATATTAAAAAATTTGTATTTTCTTGGAATCACTTCTTTTTTAATTTAGAACCAAAAAGGGTTATTCAGTATGCAGGAATAGTATCAACGCTTTAAAAATAAACAAAAATAAAAGAAACAAACTTCAGAGTTTTATTCATTGAAGATTTTATTTATTTGAGAGAGAGAGAGAGAGGGATCACGAGGGAGGATAGGGGGGAAAGGGCAGAGGAAGAAGCAGACTCCCCATTTATCAGGGAGCCTGATGCAGGACTCAGTCCTATGACCCTGAGATCATGACCTGAGCCAAAGGCAGACGCTTAACTGACTGAGCCACCCAGGTGCCCTCTTATTTTTTCACTACAAAATTCTTTTTGTTTGTGGCATCTGACTGGCTCAGCCGGTTAAACATCTGCCCTGAGATAATAAGGCTCACGGTCATGATCCTGGCATCCTGGGATCAAGCTGTGGTTCAGGTTTCCTGCTGTGGGAAGTCTACTTCTCCATCTCCCTCTGCCCCTCTCCCCTACTTGTGCTCCCTCCCTCTTTCAAATAAATAAAATTTTTTAAAAAATTATTTTTGTTCAAGTTACAATTGAAAAGGGATCATAATCAAATGGTGGTAACATGCTAGCTTAAAAATCTCTTTTCTGAATCTTTTGGTTATTTTATCCTTTTTATTAATATAAATTTTGAATTACATACATACATGAATACATACATTATGACACTACTTCCACATGTGTTCTAGAGTCTGTTTTGACATTTAAAGTCCAAAGAAATTTTATACTTCCCTCTTTAATCACAGAAAAACCTTTTTATTTTATTTTTTCAGTGTTCCAAGATTCACTGTTTATTCACCACACCCAGCAGAAAAAACTTTTTAAAGAAATCAATTAATACAATTATTTTCTCTTTAGTAATTATCCACAATAAAAATCAATAAAGAGAAATGAAAACTTTTTTTTTTTAAGATTTTATTTATTTGACAGACAGATCACAAGCAGGCAGAGAGGCAGGCAGAGAGAGAGGGGGGAAAGCAGGCTCCCTGCTGAGCAGAGAGCCCGATATGGGCTCGATCCCAGGACCCTGGGATCATGACCTGAGCCGAAGGCAGAGGCTTTAACCCACTGAGCCACCCAGGTGCCCCAGAAAAATGAAAAATTTTTGATAACCATAAAATATCATATATTACATCAACCTTTTAAAAATTTCTAACCCATAAAACCTTGAACACTAAAGAAAAAGAACAAGTCAAAAAAACTAGAGATGATATTCATACTATAACCCGTACTGATAAATGAAGAGTGATGAAAATGTACATATGAGGAGCTCATTAAATTACCTTTAAAAAGGAGAAATAATATCTGCAAAAAAGGATAATACTGTTTAGAGTTTCTATTCTAGTCAAAAACAGTGAGAGCTAAAAGAAAACAGTTACAATAATTAGCCTATCGATAACAACAATTAAACATACAGAGAGACATGCAGAGACATACATACACACAAAATCAGAGGCTGAAATGGAAAGGGCACTTGATGGGACCACGAACTGGTGAAATCTTTCTGTAAAACAATCTGACAATACTAAATTTTTCTAAACAGTCAGCCTGACACTAAGTAGACTCTCAGTAAATATCTGTTAAAAACAATGGCTAAGGAAAATAAATACAACACATCTTAGCTTTACCAGGAATAGCAACAAAGCTCTTAAGATGAGAAATACTCTTCTGGCTTAATAGAAGTGAGTATTTCCAAAGGAGAGGGCATTCATTATAAGGCAAAGAATACAGGACCAAATAAAAAAATTTACCTTTGCCACAACACAATGGATTTATAGTTAACTATATTGGATTGTAATCTTAAAAAATCTGTTAAAAGTATAGATCTCATGTTATATGTCTTCATCACAAAAACAAACAAACAAACAAACAAAACCAATTTACCTTTGCTGGACGTATACAAGAGTGCAGACTGAAAAGAAACCAACTGAGTGTCAGTAAGACTCTCTTCCACAGACATCTGTACTGCATACCCAGCATCTGGGTTTACATTAGGCAAAGACAGTAAGTCTGTTGACCGAACAAAAAAGTTCCCATGGAAAGTATGAATGGAAAGACCTACAAGAGAAAATTTTATTAAGATGATTTACATAATGCAATATATATATGTCTACATTTTATCTTTGTCACCTATCAGACTGAGTAAATTTATTTTTTTTTAAAGATTTTATTTATATATTTGACACCCACAGAGAGAAATCACAAGTAGGCAGAGAGGCAAGCAGAGGGAGAGGGTGATGCAGGCTCCCCGCTGAGCAGAGAGCCCGATGCTGGACTCGATCCCAGGACCCTGAGATCATGACCTGAGCTGAAGGCAGAGGCCTAACCCACTGAGCCACCCAGGCACCCCGACAGAGTAAATTAAAAGTTTAGTTGTGGAGCGGGTGAGAAAGTTTAGTTTTGGGCGCCTGGTTGGCTCAGTTGGTTAAGGGTCTGCCTTCCCCTAGCATGATGATTTCATGGTCCTGGGACCCAGCCCCCTGTTGGGTTCCCTGTTCAGCAGGAAGTCTGTTTCTCCCTCTCCCTCTGTGAGTGCTCTCTCTCACTCTTGTTCTCTCTCAAATAAAGAAATAAAATCTTAAAAAAAAAAAAAAAAAAAGGTGGGGGGAAGTTTAAACATAAGGGGTGCCTGGGTGGCTCAGTCAGTTAAGTATCCAACTCTTAATCTCAGCTCACTCTTGATCTGAGAGTTGTGAGTTCAAGCCCCTCACTGGGCCCTAGCTGGGTGTACAGCCTACTTAAAAAAAAAGTTTGCATGTAATATTGTGATTTTTTAAAAAATTATTATTTATTTATTTGTTAGAGAGAGCGAGCGAGCGAGCACAGGCAGACAGAGAGGCAGGCAGAGGCAGAGGGAGAAGCAGGCTCCCTGCCAAGCAAGGAGCCCGATGTGGGACTCGATCCCAGGACGCTGGGATCATGACCTGAGCCGAAGGCAGCTGCTCAACCAACTGAGCCACCCAGGTGTCTCAATATTGTGATTTATAATAAGAAATATGTACTTGATCTTCACTCATTTCCAGCACAGAACTCCTAAACTCTTAGGATGATCTAAGTGATGAAATTCACAAAGGTATCTTCTGCTACGTTGAGGGAGTGATCTTTGGTAAGCACCTATGTAACCAAAGGATGGGGGCTGGTTACCAGAGGACCCAACCATGTAATCAGAAGGTTGGAAATTTCAGTCCAAGCTGTCCCCCACCAACAACCTTTGGGGAGGGGAGAGGAACTGGAGGTTGAGTCATCAATGGCCAATAGCTTAATCAGCCACAACTATGTAAAGAAGCCTTCATAAAAACCCAGTAGGAGAGGTCCTTTGGAAAGCTTCCAGATTGGTGAACACACAGAGATTTGGGGAGAGTGGAGTGCTCAGAGAGAACATGGAAGCTGCAGAAGCTCCATGCCCTTTCCCTTTCTCTATACCTTGCCCTATATATCTCTTCCATCTGACTGTTCCTGAATAACATCTTTCTATAGTAAACCAGTTATCTAGAAAGTAAAATGTTTCTCTGATTTCTGTAAGCTTCTCTGGCAAATTAATTGAACACAAAGAAAGGGTAGCAGGAACCTCCAATCTATAGCCAGCCAATCAGAGCATAAGAACCAGAAACAGAAAGCTAGTTGGTAACTAACTGGTGAGGAGTGACACTACTACCTGAGCTGTTTGGAGATATGGCGACCTTATAGAAGTATTTGATACCTTACATAACATATTACAAAGGCTTTATTGTCAGCTGTTTTACTCAATCGTTTTTTCTTTTTATTACAGTGACAGATAATAGAGAACTTCATTTAACACATGGTTTGATGGAAAGATTTCAATATCTATCTAGTGGACAGGTCCGTGGATCCTTATATATTGGTATCTTTTTTTTTTTTTTTTTGGCTATTTTATATAATCTTTCCACTTTAAAAAAATTATTGCTTCACACCTCTTAAAGAACATTATTTTATTTTATTTATTTATTTTAAAAGATTTTATTTATTTGTCAGAGAGAGAGAGCACAAACAGCAGAAACAGCAGGCAGAAGGAGAAGAAACAGGCACCTGATAGGGACAATTTCCTAGGACCCTGGGATCATGACCTGAGCCGAAGATAAGACGCTTAACTGAGCCACCCAGGCATCCCAGAACAACATTGTTTTAAAATCTGAATAAAGGGGTGCTTGGGTGGCTCAGTGGGTTAAAGCCTCTGCCTTCGGCTCAGGTCATGATCCCAGGGTCCTGGGGTCGAGCCTCACTTTGGGCTCTCTGCTCAGCGGGGAGCCTGCTTCCTCCTCTCTCTCCCTGCCTGCCTCTCTGCCTACTTGTGATCTCTATCTGTCAAATAAATAAACAAAATCTTAAAGAAAAAAAACCTGAATAAAATATTAAAACCAGATTGATAATGTGAAGGAATAAAATATCAAGAATTATTTCCCATTTTCCTAAGAAAATAGTATCATTTAGCAGCTATAGGCATTTATCCTAAAAAATTGGATTAAAGCATTCTCAAATCATCAGACTATTTTCAAAGCAACACTGAGGCAAGCTCTTAATAGCAGGGCAGACTGAGAAGAGCACAAATTAAAAGATCTGCAATTTCTAGAGATGACCAGTGGGGATGGTTGCACAACAATGAGAATATACTTAATGCCATTAAACTGCATACTTAAAAATGGTTAAAGTGGTAAATTTTATGTTAAGTGTATGTGTGTATGTGTATTATTTTTTTTAAAAAATATTTTATTTATTTATTTGATAGAGTTCACAAGTAGGCAGAGAGGCAGAGAGAGGAGGAAGCAGGCTGTCCGCAGAGCAGACAGCCCGATGTGGGGCTCGATCCCACGACCCTGGGATCATGACCTGAGCAGAAGGCAGCGGCTTTAACCCACTGAGCCACCCAGGCGCCCCATGTATTATTATTTTTTTTAAGATTTTGTTTATTTTTTTGACAGAGAAAGACACAGCGAGAGAGGGAATATAAGTAGGGGGTGTGGGAGAGGGAGAACAGGCTTCTTGCTGAGCAGGGAGCCCAATGTGGGGCTCAATCCCAGACCATTGGATCATGGCCGGAGCCAAAGTCAGATGCTTAACGACTGAGCCACCCAGACGCCCTATGTTAGGTATATTTTACCACAACAAAAAAAAACTATTAAAAAAAAAAAAAAGACCTTTCACTACTACTTTCAATAAATGGAATAAAAATCCATGTTTATTTGGATATGGGGGTGGAGGGAGACACGATTTTTTATTTTTAATATTATTATTTTTTAAAGATTTATTTAGGGGTGCCTGGGTGGCTCAGTGTGTTAAAGCCTCTGCCTTCAGCTCAGGTCATGATCCCAGGGTCCTGGGATCGAGCCCTGCACTGGGCTCACTGCTTAGTGGGGAGCCTGCTTCTCCCTCTCCTGCTCCCTTGCTTGTGCGCTCTGTCAAATAAATAAATAAAATCTTTTTAAAAAATAGTTTCTATTTTCTTTTAATAATGTTTCTTCAGATTCTTTTCTTTTTTTTTTTTAAAGTCGGCTCCACACCCAATGTGGGACTTGAACTCACAACCCTGAGATCAAGATTTGCATGCTCTGGGGCGCCTGGGTGGCTCAGTGGGTTAAAATCTCTGCCTTCGGCTCAGGTCATGATCCCAGGGTCCTGGGATCGAGCCCCACATCAGGCTCTCTGCATGGCAGGGAGTCTGCTTCCCTTCCTCTCTCTCTGCCTGCCTCTCTGCCTACTTGTGACCTCTGTCAAATAAATAATAAATAAAAAATCTTAAAAAAAAAAAAAAAAAAGATTTGCATGCTCTAGCAACTGAGCCAGCCAGGTACCTGTTTTCCCTATTCTTAATTTCATAGTCCATTAGTTTAAGTAAAATCTTTTATAAAACAAACTTTTTTTTAAAAAGATGTATTTATTTATTTATTTATTTAACAGAGAGAGAAAGAGAGAGAGAGAGAGATCACAAGTTGGCAGAGAGGCAGGCAGAGAGGGGGAAGCAGCTCCCTGCTGAGCAGAGAGCCCGATGCAGGGCTTGATCCCAGGACCCTGAGACCATGACCTGAGCCGAAGGCAGAGGCTTTAACCCACTGAGCCACCCAGGTGTCCCAAAATAAACTCTTATGAAGCAAACCTTATGAAATAACGTTAGCTGAAAATGTTTATTTACTGATATCAAAAGCAACACATCTATGTAAGTGTGAAAAGTATCCCCACCTTTTGTACACCGAATCCTCATGACTGCCTCAAAGCCAATCTTTCGAGTGAGATATCTCTGTAGTTCCTTCTGTAATTTCTGTACTTGTACTGGGTTCTGCTGATGGTGGTAAGAAGGATAGTAATAGACACTACCTGCTGAATACCGAGAAATACAACCTGGAAAAAACACATACTTTTTAAAAATTCTGTAATTATTACTGCATGAAAAAACTACTGGTGTTTGAATCAATCTTGCCTCAGCCTCCCAAAGTATTATCAAAAAAAGAGTATTTCATTCCTTTAAATAGTAGTATAAAATCTATTATAAACGTTCAGAAATATATAAATAAATGTTTAGAAGACCAAATGTTTATAACAGACTGATTAACTCTCTCAAAGCAATAAAAATTCCTTCACTTCGTCCTTTATTTAGAGTCATCATGTAAATGTCATTTTCACATTCACTTGAGAAAAATAATCATGAGGAAGAACTCACCCAGAGAAGCCAAGTCAGAATATTGTCCACTGAGAAGGAATAAGTCCACGGCTACCTGCTGACCTGAACAATCCAAGGCTAGTTTCTTGTAAAAGTCAGTGGATGGTGTCAAGTGAATCTCCTGTTAACAATAAATTACAAAAAAGAAACAATTTTTGATTATTAAATTGTCATAAAATTTAAGAACCTATCTATATATACCAAGATGTTAACAATTATCCTTGGGCACGCTAAAAATCCTTTCTTTTCAGTTCTCCCTTTTCTCAGTAAAAAACATGTACTGCTTAAGGATTTTCTATTTTCTACTTTTAAAAAGAAATACAGCTATTATGCTAATTTCAATAATCTATTAAATGCTTAGAATGCTGGAAACTGTTCTAAACAATTCATGTGTAATATCTGTGTAGACCTTTGAACTATTATAAGAAGCAAGTACTATAATTATTTTCACCTTTTTTTTTTTAAGATTTTATTTATTTATTTGACAGAGATCACAAGTAGGCAGAGAGCAAGGAGGAAGCAGGCTCCCCACAGAGCAGGGAGCCCGACTCGGGGCTCAATCCCAGGACCCTGGTATCATGATCCGAGCTGAAGGCAGAGGCTTCAACCCACTGAGCCACCCAGGTGCCCCTATTTTCACTTTATAAATAAACATAAGGAAACAGAAGGGCAAAGAAATTAAGTCTTCAAGCTCGTACATCTAAAAAGCAGTAGAGGGATGCCTGGGTGGCTCAGTCGGTTAAGCATCTGTCTGGTTCAGGTCATGATCCCAAGGTCCTGGGATCAAGCTCCACATCGGGCTCCCTGACAGGAGCCTGTTTCTGCTTCTGCCTGCTGTTCCCCGTGCTTGTGCTCTCTATTACAAATAAATAAAGTCTTTTAAAAAATAGGAGTAAAAGGGATAAAATAAAACAAAAAGCAGAATTTAGACAGACTGACCCCAGGACTGACACCATCATCATTACAGTATACAGCAACTCTCATCATCTTTTGAACAATATACACTTCAAACCAAGTTTATATACACAAAGTGCTCAATAGCAATCCATGGCAGTCAATACGGCAGACTAGTTTTTAGCGGTCACCCACATTCTACTTTATTCCTAAAAGGCATATTCTTTAGACTGCCAGACTTTCTCATTAAAGGCAGGCTGCACTGCTGCGGCTGCTAAAGATCCAAAAATAAGGTAAGAGTGAAGCAGGTGGTAAGTGTAACAAAATAGAAATTTCAACATAAAAGAGAAATGCTTTGTCTCTTTCCTTATACTCCCTCCTCTCCACAACTGAAAAATAAATGAACAGGCTTTGTGGTCAAGGGACAGAGCAGAGTCCCAGCATATATGGTAACATACATTTGATGACTTTCTAACCTTAGCAGATGACCTTTGGTTGGGCTCCTCTCGTGGTCTCAGGGCTCCCACTCCAAGAGTAGGAAGTTGTGTTTGAAAGACAGACATTCGACCACCAGTTGGGGACAGCAGCTTAAAGGCAGCCTGAAGTGCAGGACCCAAGGCACTCTGGGTTTCCAGGGTCTTGGTGAACATTTGTGGCAAAGTTTTCAGTAAATCTTGAACAAGCTTGTAAAATAAAGCAAGAAAACTCAAAGATGTTAACAATTAAAAACTTCTTCCACAAAAGTCAATAATTAATACAGTAGACAAGACACTGAGTCATGATGATGGTCAGAGAATCTACAGACAGTACAGTAAACAATGAAGTTGGCCAAATGACAAGAAAGCCATTTTAAGTCAACATTATAAATTGGCAAGCAAGACAAATCAAAATTGGGGCCTTACAGTTCTTGCACATGCAGTAGTCCAGCAAGACTATAAGTCCAAAATGTATCCAAAAGAACCATCACAGTTTAGATTTGATTTCTTTTAATGCCATCAAACATGGCCTTCTCAATCACCTCTACACACTTTATTCTTTTCAGTTCCAAAGCGATTTAACTCTTCCCTATTGAAAAGTCTAAGATAGCCAGTAAATTTTCCAACTAGTAATACCACTACAAAAGAAAAACAAAATGAAAACTACTACCTATTCAGGTTAGGTTGTACAAATAAAGAGAGATAAAGGGAAAAAAAGTACTTCACACTATGGTGAAGTTACTGTTGCCAACAGCTGAGACCATAGACTTGCTAGTTAAAATGTTACCCCTACGGCATATATGCATGTACAGGGTAGACAACATCCCCCCTTCAGACACATTCTGTTCACCTCTCACTGTATTATGTCATGGCAATTTCCAGGCAGGGAATAAGTTTCTTCTGAACTGACCCCAATGACACTCTGTGAATCAGAAAAGCAAAGGGCACTGAAAGCAGCCTAGCTGAAGTGCTTCTACGTAGTGACCAGAAGCTTATCTGAGCAACCCTCCCCATTTCCCAAATGGTGGCAAGGCAGGTTTCCTTCAGGTTTTCCTTTATGAAATAGGCTTATCTTCTACCCTATTACAAAGTATCTTGCTACGTTAGACTTAAGAGCCATCAGTTCAAGGGTAAACTCAAGATCTATTCATCTGATGAATTTTAACTAACAGCAAATATAACATGTTACACATTTTAGAAATGTCTCAGAAAGGAAAAAAAACTTAAAGTTCATTTTGAAAATACATTCCTTCAATATTTCAAAAAAATGTGTCAGATAAGAAAATGTAACTTACCTCTTTACTTTCATTTAAATTTACTAATAAGTTCTCTGGCATAGGTATAAAAACATCTGAAAAAATAAATAAATATTTCTTTGAAACAAAACTTAATTGTTAAAAATGTTCCCAACATTTAACACTGATATAATTAACCACCCCCAGGGATGCCTGGGTGGCACAGTCCATTAAGTGTCTGCCTTTGTCTCAGGTTACAATCCCAGGGTCCTGGGATCGAGTCTGGTGTTGGGCTCCTTGCTCAGCGGGGAGCCTGCTTCTCCCTCTCTCTGCTGCTCCCTGGCTTGTGCTCTCTGACAAATAAAATCTTAAAAAAAAAAATTTAACCACCCTCATAATTTTTTTTAAAGATTTCATTTATTTTACAGATAGAGATCACAAGAAGGCAGAGAGGCAGGCACAGAGAGAGGGGGAGGTAGGCTCCCCACCGAGCAGAGAGCCCGATGTGGGGCTCGATCCCAGGACCCTGGGAACATGACCCGAACCGAAGGCAGAGGCTTCAACCCACTGAGCCATCCAGGCACCCCACCCTCATAATTTAAAGAAAGTGACCTCCTCTATTATATAAGCACTGTCTACCTATATTCAAAAAGCCACCAAAGGGGGTGCCTGAGTGGCTCAGTGGGTTAAAGCCTCTGCCTTCAGCTCAGGTCATGATCCCAGGGTCCTGGGATCGAGCCCCGGGTCGGGTTCTCTGCTCAGCAGGGAGCCTGTTTCCCTTCCTCTCTCTCTCTGCCTGCCTCTCTGCCTACTTGTGATCTCTGTCTGTCATATAAATAAATAAAAATCTCAAAAAAAAAAAAGCCACCAAAGGAGCATTGATTTAGGTATTTATTGTAACTTATGTTACCATATAAAAGGTAAATAGGCTTATAATTAGAAAATATTGATCTGTAAACACTCAGTACAGGTTTGCACAAGTGCTCTTCTTAAGTTAAAGACAGTGTTGGCATTAAAAAAAAATGTTGACTAAAATGACACACAAGAATGCTAGGTCTTTACAAAGAAGTAATAGAGCCCAACAACAGCTCTGTCATTCAAAATGCACATACTGTCTCATAAAGAAGGTCCCAACTAGAGCCTATATTTAAGAGACTATAAAATCAGGTAAATCAGATGGTATGCTAACTGACCACTTCAGATGAGCTCCTCAGGATTCAAATTCATTCTTACTTAGGAATTAAATTCTCTTCCTTTAAAAGGAAGCAAACTGTGAAGCAAAGTGGTGAAGGATTATAAGAAGTCTTACTTTCCACATTATGGTACTATTTGCTTTTTTTTTTCCTAAAGGCTCATTATAATGTTCATAAAAAATAGTACTAAAGGGCGCCTGGGTGGCTCAGTGGGTTGAGGCCTCTGCCTTTGGCTAGGGTCATGGTCTTGGGTCCTGGGATTGAGCCCCGCGTCAGGCTCTCTGCTCAGCATTGAGCCTGCTTCCTCCTCTCTCTGCCTGCCTCTCTGCCTGCTTGTGATCTCTGTCTGTCAAATAAATAAAATCTTTAAAAAAATAGTACTAAAATACTATTTGTAACATTAAATATTTACTTTAGCTGCCACACAAAAATTCTACAGTCGGTACACCTGGGTGGCTCAGTTGGTTAAGCATCTGTCTTCGGCTTGGGTTATGATCTCTAGTCCTGGGACTGAGCCCCGCATCAGGCTTTCTGCTCAGCAGGGAGTCTGCTTCTCTCTCTCTCCCTCTCTCTCTTTCTCCTCTGCATCTCTCTTTCTCTCAAATAAATTAGAAAAATCTTTTGAAAAAATTCTCGTTGACAGTTGGCTATTTACATTTTTTCTTTAAAGAACATTTTGAGGGGCATCTGGCTGGCTCAGTGGGTTAATCCTCTGCCTTCAGCTCAGGCCATGATCTCAGGGTCCTGGGATCGAGCCCCACATGGGGCTCTCTGCTCGGCGGGGAGGCTGCTTCCCCCCTTCTCTCTGCCTGCCTCTCTGCCTACTTGTGATCTCCCTCTGTCAAATAAATTTAAAAAATAAATAAAATCTTTAAAAAAAAATAAATAGAGAATGTTTTGAGGCACCTGGATGGCACAGTCAGGCGTTTGATTCTTGTTTTCTGCTCACGTCCTGATCTCAAGCCCCACATCGGGTTCCATGCTTCACATGGACACTGCCTAAGCTGCCTCTCCGCCACACACTCTCTAGCTCCCTCTCAAATAAATCAATCTTAAAAATTTTTTAAATGTGGGACGCCTGGGTGGCTCAGTTGGTTAAGCAGCTGCCTTCGGCTCAGGTCATGATCCCAGCATCCTGGGATCGAGTCCCACATCGGGCTCCTTGCTCAGCAGGGAGCCTGCTTCTCCCTCTGCCTCTGCCTGCCACTCTGTCTGCCTGTGCTTGCGCTCTGTCTCTCTAACAAATAAGTAAATAAAATCTTTAAAAATTTTAAAAATGTTTAATAAGTTTAATTGAGATATAATTCCCATATCATAGAATTCACCCTTATAGAAGATAACAATTCAGTGATGTTATTATATATTCACAGAATTGCAAATCATCACCACTAATTCTAGATCCTTCTCATTATCCCAAAAGGAAACCCCATGTGAATTCCTCATGGCCCTGCCAACTTGTAGAGCGCTAGGAAGCCACCAGTCTGTCCTGGATGTGCCTATCCTGGACATTTCATATATTTTTAAAGATTTTATTTATTTGACAGAGAGGGATCACAAGTAGGCAGAGAGGCAGGCAGAGAGAGAGGAAGGGAAGCAGGCTCCCCACTGAGCAGAGAGCCCAATGCGGGGCTCGATCCCAGGACCCTGGGATCATGACCTGAGCCGAAGGTAGAGGCTTTAACCCACTGAACCACCCAGGTGCCCGGCATTTCATATTTTAAAAAATATTTAGTGTGTTGGGACACCTGGGTGGCTCAGTGGGTTAAGCCTCTGCCTTCAGCTCAGGTCATGATCTCAGGGTCCTGGGATCGAGTCCCGCATCGGGCTGCTCAGCGAGGAGCCTGCTTTCCCCCTTCTCTCTCTGCCTGCCTCTCTGCCTACTTGTGATCTCTCTTTGTCAAATGAGTAAAAAAATCTTTTTTAGGGGCGCCTGGGTGGCTCAGTGGGTTAAAGCCTCTGCCTTCAGCTCAGGTCATGATCCCAGGGTCCTGGGATCGAGCCCCACATCGGGCTCTCTGCTCACCAGGGAGCCTTCTTCCTCCTTTCTCTCTGCCTGCCTCTCTGCCTACTTCTGCTGTCTGTTAAATAAATAAATAAAATTTAAAAAAAAAATCTTTTTTAAATTTAAAATAAATAAATAAATAAAAAGACGATGCTTGTCTTCTTTAAAAAAAAAATTTATTTATTTTAGAGAGAGAGCGCATGATGGGGTGAGTGGCAGAGGATGAGGCAGAGAATCCCAAGCAGACTCCATGCCCAGCATGATCCAAGACAAAACCAATAATCCAACGCCTAACTAACTCTTGATATGGCTCAGAATATGGTCCCAGGGTCATGATCTCGGGGTTGTGAGATCAAGCCCTATGTCGGACTCTGCAGCCAAGAGGGAGTCTGCTTGGAATTCTCTCTCCCGCTGCTCCCCCATCATGTCCCATCCCCACACATGTATGAGCGCGCATGCACACACACACAAACACACACTCACACACACAGACACCTTCTCTCTAAAACAAATAGATAAAATTTTAAAATAAAAACAGAGTCACAGTATGAGATACTTTATGACTGGCTTCTGACATTCAGCATAATGTTTTCAAGGTTCACTATGTTGCAGCACCTATCAGTACTTTATTCTTTTTTACTGACAAATAATATTTCATGGTCTGGATATACTTTTTATTTATCCATTCATCCAATAATGGGCATTAGGGTTGTTTCTACTTTTTGGCTATGTTGCTATGAACACCCACATGCATATTTTCCTACTTTTCTTGAGTATATGTATATATATTGACTAGAATTGCTTGGTCATGTAACTCTATATTAATTTATAAACTTTTGGAGCAAGTAGTAGACTGTTCCATAGTGGCTGCAATATTTTTCATTCCAACCAGCAGTGTCTGAGGGTTCCACTTTTTCCACATTCTTGCAAATACTTTACTTGTTACTATCTTTTTTTTAACCCCTGCTATATGACATCCAGCAAGGGACATTCCATCTATCAGCTTATGTATAAAACTGAGAGGCTGGACCTTATCGGTGAATTCACAATTTGGCCCATCATCAGAATACCTATTCAGCTATTTTATTTCATGCAAAATAATTATCTGGTTAGGGAATGAATGAATAACCTGGCTGGTTTGTTGTGAGATTAAAAACAACCAAAACAGGGACACCTGGGTGGCTCAGTTGGTTAAGTGGCTGCCTTCGGCTCAGGTCATGGTCCCAGCATCCTGCGATCGAGTCCCACATCAGGCTCCTTGCTCAGCAGGGAACCTGCTTCTCCCTGGAACCTGCTTCTCCCTCTACCTCTGCCTGCCACTTTGCCTGTGCTCACTCCTGCTCTCTGTCTGACATAAATAAATAAAATCTTTAAAAAAACAACCAAAACAGAAGCAGGGGCTCTCTTCAACTACTGCCCTTTAAAGACGTATAGTGAATCCTCACTATTTATGGATTCTGTATTTGCCAATTTGCCTACTAAAATTTTTTTTGAAGATTTTACTTATTTATTTGACAGAGAATGAGAGAGAGAAAGAAAGAACACAAACAGGGGGAGTGGGAGAGGGAGAAGCAGTCTCCCCTCTGAGCAAGAACCACAACCAACTGAGCTTACCCAGGTACCTCTACTCACTAATATTTATTTGTAACCCCAAAATCAATATTCACGCTGCTTCTATGGACATTCATAGACACGCTCAGAGCAGTAAAACAATTTGAATTCTGAATCTGAGATATTCTAACTAGTCTTACCGTTGTTTTCACTTGTATTTCCCTGATAACTTATGATACAGAGCATCTTTTCAAGTGCTTATCAGCCAACTGTTTATAGAAAATATTGAATACTGTGTATTGAATAGAGACATGTCTGTTCAAATCATTTACCCACTTTAAATTGTGTTTTTCTTGTTCAGTTGTAGGAGTTCCTTCTATAATGCAGATATAAATTCCTGTATTTTTTTTTAAAGATTTTATTTATTTATTTGACAGACAGAGATCACAAGTAGGCAGAGAGGCAGGGAGAGAGAGAGAGGAGGAGGAGGAAGCAGGCTCCCTGCTGAGCAGAGAGCCGGATGCGGGACTCGATCCCAGGACCCTGAGATCATGACCTGAGCCGAAGGCAGAGGCTTAACCCACTGAGCCACCCAGGCGCCCCTAAATTCCTATATTTTTAAAAAAGATTTTATTTATTGGGGCTCAGTTGGTTAAGTGTCTGCCTTCGGCTCAAGTCATGATCTCAGGGTCCTGGGATCGAGCCCACATCAGGTTCCCCATTCATTGGGAGTCTGCTTCTCCCTCTGCCCCCACCCTGCTTGTGCTCTCTCTCTTCTCTCTTTGTCTCTCCTCAAATAAAATAAAATAAAGATTTTATTGATTTACTTGACAGAGAGAGAGAAAGACAGCAAGTGAGAGAGAGAGAGATCATGTGCACAAGAAGGAGGAGCAGCAGGCAGAGGGAGAAGCAGGCTCCCCACTGAGCAAGGAGCCCGATATAGGGCTCAATCCCAGGACCCTGGGGTCTTTACCTGAGCCAAAGGAAGTTCAAATGACTGACCCACCGCAGCTGCCCCTAGATAAAAATTCCTGATCAGATATATGATTTGCAATATTTTCTCATTCTGTGGGTTGCCTTTTTACATTCTTGACTGTGAAACACAAAAGTTCCTAATATGAGGGGGTACCTAGGTGGTTCATTTGGTTAAGCGGCCAACTCTTGATTTACATGTCATGATCTCAGGGTTGGGAACTTGAGCCCCACACAGGGCTCCATGCTCAGGAGAGTCAGCTTGAGATTCTGTCCCTGTCCTCTGACCCTCCCCCTTCTTGTGTACTTGCTCTCTAAAATAAATAAATCTTTTAAAAAATTATTTTTTAATTTTGAAGAAGCCAAATTTATATATTTTCCTTTTTCTTTTTTCAAGATTTTATTTATTTATTTGACAGAGATCTCAAGTAGGCAGAGAGGCAGGCAGAGAGAGAAAGAGGAGGAAGCAGGCTCCCCACCGAGCAGAGAGCCTGATGTGGGACTTGATCCCAGGACCCTAAGATCATGACCTGAGCCGAAGGCAGAGGCCCACCCCACTGAGCCACCCAGGTGCCCCTTCCTTTTTCTTTTTATCTAAAGTAATCTCTACACCCAACATGGGGCTCAAATTCATGACCTGAGATCAAGTGTCAGATGCTCTACCAAGTGAGCCAGGGAGGTGCACCTATTTTTTATTTTGTTGTTTGTACTTCCGGTGTCAGATCTAAGAAATCACACCCTAATCCAAGGTCACAAAGATTTACTTCTGTTTTCTACTATCAGTTTTAATCTCACCCTCCAGTCTATGATCCATTTTGAGTTATAAATTTTTCTTAACTGTGGTAAAAGTATACATAATACAGAAAATTCATCACCTTAACCATTTATTTTTCAGTTTGTTTGTTTAAGTAAGCTCTATGCCCAATGTGGGGCCTGAGCCCCACAGGCCTCCCCAACCTTCTTTTTAAGATTTTTCCAAAAACATGTATTTATTTATTAGAGAGAGAGAGAGAGAGAGCAAGCAAGCATGGATTGGGGGGGGAAGGTAGAGAAAGAGAAGCAGACTCCCTGCTTAGCAGGGAGCCCAGTGTGGGGCTCTATCCCAGGACCCCAGGATCAGGACCTGAGCCAAAGACAGACACTCAACTGACTGATCCACCCAGGCTCCCCTTCCTCCTCTTTAATATGCTTTAAGTAAGGGTCCAACTTCATTCTTTTGCATGTTTACTTTTCCCAGAACCATTTGTTGAAAAGACTGTCTTCTCCCCATTGAATAGTCTTGGTTTGCCTGTCAAAAATCAATTCAGGATAGGGACTCTTGGGTGGTTCAGTTGATTAAGCGTCCAACTCTTGCTTTCAACTCAGGTCTTACTCTCATGTCGTGGGATCGAGCCCCATATTGGGCCTGCACTGGGCGTGGAAACTGCTTGGGATTCTCTCTATCTCCCTCTGCTCTCCCCTCATCTGTGGACTTGTGCCCACATGCTCCCCTCCCTCCCTTTCTCAATAAAAATAAATGAATAAATCAGGGTTGCCTGGGTGGCTCAGTCAGTTAAAGACCCTTCAACTCAGGTCACAGGTCATGATCCTGTGGTCCTGGGATCAAGCCCCACATCAGACTCTGCTCAGTGGGGAGCCTGCTTCCCCCTCTCCCTCCTGCTGTGCCTACTTGCACTCCCTCTCTCTGTCAAATAAATAAGTAAATTATTTAAAGATTTTTTTTTTTTTTTTGACAGAGAGAGAGATCACAAGTAGGCAGAGCAGATAGAGAGGGGGAAGCAGGTTCCCCACCGAGCAGAGAGCCGGATGCAGGTCATGATTCCAGGACCCCAAGATCATGACCCAAGCCCAAGGCAGAGGCTCAACCCACAGAGCCACCCAGGCACCCCATAAATAAGTAAATTCTTTTAAAAAATCAGTTCAGGGCGTCTGAGTGGCTCAGTGGGTTAAAGCCTCTGCCTTCAGCTCAGGTCATGATCCCAGGGTCCTGGGATGGAGCCCTGCATCGGGCTCTCTGCTCAGCACGGAGCCTGCTTCCTCCTCTCTCTCTGCCTGTCTTTCTGCCTACTTCTGATCTCTGTCTGTCAAATAATTAAATAAAATCTTAAAAAAAAATCAGTTCAGCATATATGTGAGGGTTTATTCCTGGGCCCTCTATTTTGTCCCATTACTTTTATATGTCTCTCCTCAAATACTTTTTGAATGAACGAATAAGAAGGGAAAAAGAAACCTATGTTTAATGTGTTGGAACATTAACTTGTTTTTGTTGCCTCCGAATTCACTTTACCTGTTACTGTTTTCTCTTCTATAAAATGAGGGATTGGTTTAAAGAACTCTTACAATTCCAATAAGCTTATGATTTTATACTCAAGCTCTTTTTCCTCATATAGTACAGTCATATCATATACACCATACACACATAATGTCAAATATTCATGAAATATTTATAAAACTGAAAACTCCTAAGGCGTTTCAATAATTTTAAGTATACATACCTTCAATATCTGAAACGATTAGCATCTGAGGTTGAGAGAGACCTTCCTGAAGACTGTAGAAGTGGATTGTACTGTCAAATGTAATGAAGCCAATTTTTGTCCTCATGTTGCCAGGAAGCCTACAACAAACACATTCAAAAGAGTATTGCATCAAGTTTTTCCGTATACATACATATATAAAAATATCTGTGAAGAGTTAACATATAACATATATCATGCAAAATACTTTTGTATTATGGAAATTGTCCCAAAATAAATGCTTAATCCACCCAATGTTTAGTTAGTATGAAAACAGAACCTACTCAAAGTGAAAACATTACATGTAAGCCGAACAATCAATAAAACCCTGCAATAATACAGCAATCCAAAACTCACTACACCTATATAAAGTTACATAAATCACATAGGAAATGGTATATAAAAAAAATACTTGAATGTATACATAAACCTTTTCATGTTCTTATAGTAAACTTTGTAGATGATTTTAACAAAAAGTTTTAATTTAACAAAAAATTACCATTTAGCAACTCTAAAATAAAACATGTCCATGTGTCTATGTGTATATAACATATATATGTATGTGCATATATGCTAGGCATGGAGCCCACCAAAGGGCTTGAACTTCAGACCCTGAGATCACCTGAGCTGAGATCAAGAGTTGGAAGCGGGGCGCCTGGGTGGCTCAATGGGTTAAAGCTGCTGCCTTCGGCTCTGGTCATGATCCCAGGGTCGTGGGATCGAGCCCCATATCGGGCTCTCTGCTCTGAGGCCAGCCTGCTTCCTCCTCTCTCTCTCTGCCTCTCTGCCTACTTGTGATCTCTGTCTGTCAAATAAATAAATAAAATCTTAAAAAAAAAAAAAAAAGAGTTGGACACTTAACCAATGATCCACCCATGCACCCCTAAAATATAATTAAATTAAGGTACTGTACATCTCTTAAAAAGTTTACCCAGGGGTGCCTGGGTGGCTCAGTGGGTTAAGCCTCTGCCTTCGGCTCAGGTCATGATCCCAGGGTCCTGGGATCGAGCCCCGGGTCGGGCTCTCTGCTCAGAAGGGAGCCTGTTTCCCTTCCTCTCTCTCTCTCTGCCTGCCTCTCTGCCTACTTGTGATCTCTGTCTGTCAAATAAATTAAAAAAAAAAAAAAAGTTTACCCAAATCTCTTATATTGATCACCTTAAGAGCACCAAAAGTATCTGTCTTAAGGAACTTAAAAATGTGGACCTTCAGTTTCTTAAGGAGAGAGAAAACTAGTTTTCATTCTTGTTGGTTAAAAATACAAATACTGGGTGCCTGGTAGCTCAATCAGTTAAGCATCTGCCTTCAGCTCCTGTAGTGATTCCAGGGTCCTGGAACCAAGCCCTGCAGTGAGCAGGGAGCCTGCTCTGCCTGCCCCTCCCCCTGCTCATGGTCTCTCTTTCTCAAATAAATAAGTAAAATCTTTAAAAAAATAAATAAAAATTTAGGGGCACCTGGGTGGCTCAGTGGCTTAAGCCTCTGCCTTCGGCTCAGATCATGATATCAGGGTCCTGGGATCGAGCCCTGCACTGCTCAGCGGGGAGCCTGCATCCCCCTCTTTCTCTGCCTGCCTCTCTGCCTACTTATGATCTCCCTCTCTCTCTGCCAAATAAATAAATAAAATCTTTTAAAAATAAATAAATAAATAAGAATTAAAATTAAAAAAAAAAAATACAAATGCTGGCAAGAATAAGGAGGCTCCTTTCGCCCAGGTGAGGGACTTAATCCATTTCTGGTAAGATATGATCCTTCACATTCTTCTATACCACACAAGAGCACTATATTTCACAACAGTGAAAAGTATAGGTTACAATAAGTATCTAAGAACCATTTAAAGTACAGATATTTTAAGAGACTTAACAGATATGACAACTAAGTGCAACATGTATACACTGGATTCTTATTTCAACAAACCTACAATAAAGGCATTTCTGACACAACCAAAAATTGAACTAGGTATTAAATTATATTACAGAATTATTGCTAATTTTGTTTGCTGTGATACTTGTATCTTAGGGTTAAAAAATAATTGCAATTATTTATAGGTAAGATATGCTGAGATTTGAGTGAAAATACTCATGGGGAGGGGAGCCTGGGTGGCTCAGTGGGTTAAAGCCTCTGCCTTCGGCTAAGGTCATGATCCCAGGGTCCTGGGATCGAGCCCCGCATCGGGCTCTTTGCGCTGCATGGGGCCTGCTTCTTCCTCTCTCTCTGCCTGCCTCTCTGCCTACTTGTGATCTCTGTCAAATAAATAAAATAAAATCTTAAAAAAAAAAAAAGAAAATACTCATGGGGAAAAAGTGTTTGTGTATGGGAGGGATTAGATGAAACAAGAACAAATGAACACTAAAAACGTTGAAGTTGAGGGATGGTACCTGGAAGTTCACTACATTCTATTTACTAGCTGTTTGAAATTTTTCCATAATGAGAAGTTAAAATAAATTTATGTTTCTCAGGGCACCTGGGTGGCTCAGTGGGTTAAGCCTCTGCCTTCCGCTCAGGTCATGATCTCAGGGTCCTGGGTTGGAGCCCTGCATCAGGGAGCCTGCTTCCCCCTCTCTCTCTGACTGCCTCTCTGCCTACTTGTGATCTCTGTCTGTCAAATAAATAAATAAAATCTTTAAAAAAAATTTATGTTTCTCAGGAGAATGAGGCCTGAAATTAACAAACCAATTTAAATGGACATTTAGAACATAATTATATATAGCATTTTTTTTATTTTGAAACTATTTATTCATTTTGCAAACAGTAGTTTCAAATTTAAGCTGAATTAAGGTACTTACAAATCCAGATTGTCCAACAAACTCTGGCAAACTGAATTCAAGTATCCAGTTTCAACTGCATTGTGAGATACATCAAATACGAAGAGGTACACTGGAGGTTGAGGTGGTCGTAACTGAAGAAAAGAAAGATCTCCTTAAAGACCTTTAACAGGATTAAATCTAAACTTACCATCTGTAGATTAAATGGAGACACTAATAAACAATAATGGATTAAGAAAATAATATAGAAATAACAGGAGTTCTAAAAATAGGCAAACTATATTATATTGTTTTCAGATGTGGAGTTAGAAAAAGAAAAATGAAGATGTGATTGCCCTAAGCCAGAAGAGTTTTTCTTTAGGACAAGGAGAGAAAATATAGGCAGAGGGCTTCTGGGAGTACAGCAATGTTCAATTTTTGACTGGCATGGTACTAATAACACAGGTGTTTACAATTACTTGGTAACCTACACATTTGTTTTATAGACTTTTCCATGTATATACTATATTTCACAAGTTAGGGAAATTAAAACTGTGTAAGTGACAAATCAAGTTAGCCTGAGCTGGTTTCTTAACCAACGCATTTTAGTCAAGATCCATAAAAATGTACACTATATTTTAAAATTCCAAACTCAAAGATTTGTTCTCAATTCAATAAAAAAGCATCAAATAACCATAATGAGAACTGGGCATGTAGTATACTAACTTTTTTTTTAGAGTGTACTAACTTGTATTTTTTTGCACAGACCACTTGCCAGATTCATAGCGTCTGTCACCTAAGAGATAAATGGAGAAGGAGCAAAACATCTTGCAATAGGCCAATTTACAAATTTAAAGGAAGTCAGTTTTCCAAACCCTGGGAGATAAAAGATACCTCAGGCTGCCAATACAAAAGAACAGATGCATCTTCTGATTTTTTGGTTTTAATTCAACAAAGAGACAGCTATTCTAGGCAAAACTATTACCAACCACTTAAGTGTCATAAAACTGTCTTCTAAAATGAACTTTTCTGTGGTGAAAAGAAAATGAATGCTCATAATTTCTATTTCCCATTGCCCAGAGATTACCCCACAAAAACATAACAAGGTAAAATAAAACATAAAAAATTGGGGCGCCTGGGTGGCTCAGTGGGTTAAGCCTCTGCCTTCAACTCAGGTCATGATCTCAGGGTCTTGGGATTGAGCTCCGCACTTGGCTCTCTGCTTCGCTCTGCTCCGCAGGGAGCCTGTCCCCCCAACCCCGCCTGCCTCTCTGTCTACTTGTGATCTCTCTCTCTCTCTGTGAAATAAATAAATAAAATATTTTTTAAAAAAACACAAAAAATTGATGTGAAGTCTTATCTTCATATTCCCTTTATTTAGAG
>ML110998.1:38881-73175 GCA_003697995.1 Taxidea taxus jeffersonii | reverse complement strand
CAATTATGGCATGGTGAAAACATAAGCAAATCAAAAGGCATGGATTTTTATGCAAGGTCTCCCACTTACTTAAAGGATATTTAGCAAGTCACTTAATCTGTGTTCACATCTGTAAAGCAGGATTAACAGCATTGACCTAGCTTAAATCGGATGGTTGTTTGTGATGATCAAAAATATGTAAGTGCGGGGCGCCTGGGTGGCTCAGTGGGTTAAAGCCTCTGCCTTCGGCTTGGGTCATGATCCCAGGGTCCTAGGATCAAGCCCTGCGTCCGGCTTCTGCTCTGCAGAGAGTCGGCTTCCTCCTCTCTCTACCTGCCTGCCTCTCTGAATACTTGTGATCTCTGTCAAATAAATAAATAAAATATATATGTGCTTAATAAAATGTAAAGGGCTAACAAAACATTAGGCATAATTATTATTTTAAAAATGCAAGACCTCAGATACTCATACAAGTGTGTAATAGTACTTGCAAGAGAACGTTTATCATGACATTATTAGAAAAAAACTGGAAGTGACCTAAAAGTAAATACGATCCTGGTATTACATTTCACATTTCTGGATTGATACACAAAAAATATAGGTGAAATTTTACATATAATAAACTACATTTATAATGAACAAATATAAGATTTAAAAACATAAAATTTTGTTAAAGGATGCTGTTTATGTTTTATTTAATGTTTTATTTAAAGCCCAGTGTTAAATAAATATGGTACATAAAAATGAAAGCCTACCATGTATTCTGAAGGAGCCATAAACTCAATAGTAGCATTCTGAACTTCAGGTCTTCTGTGAGGTTCTCCATAAACTCTAGTCAAAGGGTTGTACATGAATTCCTCAGGAACTATAAGTCAACAACATTCAATGATAAAACTGAAAGGATTACGTTTGATGTATCTTGCATTTAGTTGTTTTCTTATTTTCAGGATTTATAGATAAGCCAATATAGACAAAATATTAAAGGATAAATACACTTTTTTTGAGTTCAAGTTTCCCCCACACTCAACAGCACCAAGTATGTCTTGCTTTTACAGCCACAATAACGGTGATTTTTCTCTTCCTACCTTCTAATATATTCTTTGTCTTAATACTAGCTAAAACTGCTTTCCTAAAACAGCTTGAGAGGATGATAAAGATTCATTAAATACCAATTATTATCTTAAATGTGAGACTAAATTTTGTCTTAAATTTCATAAGGTACACAAATATTAACATTTGACACAATATGTACAGACTCTGGCTGCCCCACAAATCTATGGTAAAAATACAAGCTAAAGCTAAAGCCTAACAGTTCTGTGACTTCCATTAATTAAGGAGGCCTTTATGGAATATCAGTTACCCACCATTTATAATATAATACTGCTCAAAGAATATTTTCTAAATTAACATTGCCCCTGTCTTCCCACTAACTGTTTAGAAATTCAAATTCCTGTTGAAGGGTAAGCCATAGTTTATGAAATGGTCTGGGCTGCATACTAAAATGACTTCTACCTTTATTATAATTTTATTTCATATTCTAAAGCACATATACATAAGATTTTAAAGGCATACCAAACCCTATAGTACATTTTCTAAATTATTAGAGAGTAAAAATTATGTTCTTATTCTATGCTCACTTAACTCCTAAAAAGCGTAAGAATGGTCTTTAAAAATCCCTTACATTCCCCATTTCCAATGCTTAATGAAATTTCCTTTCAAACAGAGACCCAGTTTTCTTTTTTATTTTAATTTTAATTTTTTTTTTTTTTAAATGTAAGCTCTACACCCAATGTGGGGCTTGAACTCACTACCCAAAAGCAAGAGTCACATGCCCCACCAACTGAGCCAGCCAGGTACCCTAGAGACCTAAGTTTCAATATGGATATCAACATACCCTTTTTCCTCTCTAATCCTAATAAAGTGTTATTGGTTAGCTGATATTCCTTAAACATTGACTATAAGCCGCTTCTGAAAGAGATCTCCTCTTCCTCAATTACTGAAAAAACTACATTCAACTAACCTTCTAGCACTGCCCACCTCCCTTCATACAGCAGTGAATGAAGCTAATGGCAGCTATTCTGTGGACTTATTTTCTTTCACCCTAGAGAAAAGGCATGGGACAATTTCTAAATAAAAATATTTCTTAAATTATAGGCTTAAATAATACCATGAAATATGCCATTTATTATATAACCAATATAATAAATGTAAAAAAGTGGTATCAGAATAATATCACATTTTTGTTAAAAATATATAATTATTCATATATGTATACATATGCACTTATATGTATGTATAAATGTGTAGAAAGAAGTTAACAAAAGTTATCTTATTGTGGAAAGATTACAGATAAGTAAGACAGGTTATTGGTGTTGTTTTTTTAATTTCACATTATCTGCTTTCTCTACAACATGAACTGAAATTTATAAATGTTATTAAAAAAACATACCATCATTGACTCGATAACATAAGTTACACTTCCATCTCCTTTGATCCAGAAAGCTGACAAAAGGGTTGATATATGTCCTGCATGACCGGCATCTCACAATTGTACTGGAGGTAACCACAGGCAATTGCTAAAAAAAACAGAACTGATTTTTTAAAGGCAGTGATCATCACATCTAAAGGCCAAATACTAATCCATACCTTTCAAGTAACTTCTGGGATACTATAATTTTGGAAGAAAAAAACAAGGGTAAAAGATGTGTCCAAACTGTCACACAAAAAATTATGTAGCAAAAAAAAAAAAAAAAAAAATTATGTAGCTAAAATGTATTGATTTTAAAAACTATTTTTCTCCAGGAACATTCTCATTAAATCCTGCCTTTTCAAAAGTATTTATTTTCTCATTAAACATTTATATTATAAAATCAACATGGTAAATATCCAACGTATTTTTGAGATAGATGGTAAATGGCCAATGAAATGACCAAGTAAGTCACTAGGAATTTTCTTAACATTGTATTAAGAGGCTTACTAAATTCTCATGAAAGAACTCTCATAAAGTAAGGTAAGGGTAAATTTTTAAGTATTCAATTAAACTCTGCAATTATGCTCCTATTTAAAGTTTACCCTACATACTAGAAGTTCTAAAGTCTTAATATAAATTTGTTTTGGAATAGTCACCTCACTTATTTACTGATCCTCCCAAGAGTATGTCAAGGTCCCCAAGCCTTATGATAAAAGTGGAAGGGCTTCTTTGTTGTTCCTGTGAGCAGAGGGAACAGCTTCCTAAGGCAAAAAATTTACTCCAAGAATGGCAGGACTGGGAGACTGGGTAAAGCATTTTAAATAGGCAAATAATTAAGAACTTTCTAAAATAGCATGTTTCATTTATTTATTTCCTCTCAGTAATTCTTGAATTTTTCAAAAATAGGCTTATTTTACCTCATTTTGAAGGTATGTCTAATTTCCATTAGACATGAATGTCTAATTTTCCATTAGACATTTACGTTCATTAGTGAAACATACCACTAGGTCTTTGAAAGGATGAAGCAGCAGTCCCAAAGGAAGTTTGGCTTTATTCAGTAAGGCCTGAGTCTGAGGAATGCTAGTCAGCGTGCATCGAAATAACCTGTATCAAAGTAAAAACCATGTATCATAAAAAAAGAATCATGTGTCAGTTGTTGCTATGATTATTTTTGGACCAAAAAAAATATATGAAAGGTACATTTTAACAGTGGATCAAATTACAAAGAAACTTTTCAACAGGCCCTCTCAAATTTTATCCCATTAAATATTTGAGTCCTATTCAGAAAGAGAGGCTGGGTAGTTACAACCCATATTATGTAACTAAAATACAGTCTCTTCTTGGCTTGGCTTGTGCATAAGACAACCCAGACTAACAAATGACTTCTTCTTTATATAAATCTTGATTACACTGGAATTAAAAGGTGATCATACAAATGTACAAATGCAAGCTTAAGTTTATTAATGAAAAGATCAGTTTTGTTGAAGGTTCTAAAAAAAACATTTAAAAATAACAAAATTCGGTTTTGTTATCACCACAAAGTCATCACCACATATATTTCAAACTAATGATCCATTTTAAGGGATAGAAGGGTATTAAGTTTGTTATGAAAAATAATTTAAAATGAGAGCAAATACAGGATTATGTAGAATCAAATCCCATATGATGGACTTTAAAAAAAACATAATGTATTCACCACAATGGTAATGAGTGTCATAGTTCCATTAGGGCTGGTAAGAGCAGTCATCAGCTTAGAAGTTACAACCCTATCTAAGTTAGAATATTTCAAATATCAAGTAAGCAATTAACAAAGATCTCTTTTCCTGTATACAAAACTATTTTCATAAATTAATGTTTGTACTGCTTGTTCATAAAACATGTAGCTCCAAAAACAAAATCCAAAACTTCTAGAACAAAATGTCATGTGGAATAAGAAACACTATTTGAAGCCTTACTCTGGGTTACAATTGAGTTTCTGGATATCTTCATGCAAATTTGGAACAGGAGGCCGCATAGGTGTTGCTGGAAGCATGTTTCTTTCTTGAAGAAGATTGATAACTCTTAGCCCCTCTGGATGTAGACTTAATCCACTCATGCTTGCAGTTAAATGATTAGCACCTAAGGGAGTCTAAAGATACATAATTTCAAAGTAAGTAGCCTTTATAATGTTTTCAGTTGAAAATAGAAGTATTTAAGGACTTGGTTATTTAATTTTGCTCTAAATAACAAAACTAATCCAGATTTCCTGGTCAATTTTGTTTGGTTCTGAGGATATGTAATAAAACAAGTCTTATGAAATATCCATTATTTTATTTTATTTTTTTAAGACTTTATTTTTTTTATTTATTAGTGAGAGAGAGCGAGCGAGCACAGGCAGACAGAGAGGCAGGCAGAGGCAGAGGGAGAAGCAGGCTCCCTGCCAAGCAAGGAGCCCGATGTGGGACTCGATCCCAGGACGCTGGGATCATGACCTGAGCCGAAGGCAGCCGCTTAACCAACTGAGCCACCCAGGCGTCCCATATCCATTATTTTAATTGGTTAAAAGTATTCATTACAGCTTCCCAAAACTTTTATGCCTACACAGTTTAAATCAAAAGATGGAAAGCTGGTTAAAAAAGAAAAAAAAAGTTTACCTGAGGAAAGCCCTGTGGCCCACTTGAGTAATTCAAGGAAGAGGGTGGCATTCCAGTTGTACTAGGTGGTGCTGTGTTCTGATAACCAGGTGGTAAGGAGGGATATGAATACCCAACACTTCGGCTCATTGTGGGATTCTTATTAGTATGCTGTGGTGTTGCTAGAAACAAGGTAACTTTTAAGTTCTATTTTATACTCTAGAATACTTTAAACAAACACATACATCCACTGAATTATAACTCTAAAATCCCTTGGGTAATTTAATACCTTCATTTATCAAATTTGCAATATAAGACAAATAAATACTACTGACAATAGCAATGATCAAAATCTAGTTAATGTAGACTATAACCAAAAACACATAAAAATAAGCTTACAAGAATAAAATAAGCTTGATATGGTTGATTTACTTTTGTTTCATTTAGTAAACTTTATATTTAGACTAAAATTCTAATTCAAAACAAAGTCAATGAAAGCATATTAATGTACAACTGGCTTAATATACTGAAATAGATTTAATTCATAAAAATACTTTATAGCCAGAACATAATAATAAAGCCCATGATCCCAATTCTTAAAGGAAAAAAAAAACCAACAAAAAAAATCTAAAAGGTATAGAAATAAAAAATGCTACCATGAGGTATTGCTATATGGTAAGATTATGAACTTTTCTTCACTGTTTCCTATAATGAACACATACTAAAACAAAACAAACACACACACAAAAAAAAACAAAAATCATCTTTCATAGCATCTCACCCAAGAAGCCACCACCTTCAATTTCATCATAACTATTGTGAACCACCATAGATCCATTATTGGTATTTGATGTAATACCTAAAAAAGAAGTTTATTACAATATTTAAACTAGAAAAATTGTTACAATTTCTGAAAAAAAATTTGAGCTCTAATGTCTAAAATTTAAGATAACTTTCCAAATACTTTAGCCCACAACCCAGGAAAAATGTCAAATGTCGAAATAAAAATTTCAGATAATGCACATTTTTAAATATACAAATATATATAAAAGTTTTTTTTAAGATTTAATTTATTTATTTGACAGACAGAGATCACAAGTGGACAGAGAGGCAGGTAGAGAGAGAGGGGGGAAGCAGACTCCCTGCTGAGCAGAGAGCCCGATGTGGGGCTCAATCCCAGGACCCTGGGATCATGAATCGAAGGCAGAGGCTTTAAACCATTGAGCCACCCAGGCGCCCCCAAAATATATAAAAGTTTTAAATAATTTTACGAACTTCTAAAACTGATAGTCCTCCGTGCAGTTTGTAAAATTATATATTATCTGAAAGATTTCAGCAGTTGAGAGCATTAAAAACCTCTAAAGAACAGTACACACTGAAAAAAAAGTCACCAAAATCAATACTATTTAAAGTGAAAATAAATTATGAAGATAAAAATACTTTTTTTGTGGGGGGCACCCGGGTAGCTCAGTTGGTTGAGCGGCTGCCTTCAGCTCAGGTTGTGATCCCAGGGTCCTGGAATCAAGCCCCGAGTCGGGCTCCCTGCTCAGCTGAGAGCCTGCTTCTCCCTTTCCCTCTGCTGGCCTCTCTGCCTATTTGTGTTCTGTCTGTCAAATAAATAAAGCCTTAAAAAAACCAAAAACAAACTTTTTTTTCCAAACTAAGGAACAGAGTAGAATCTAGAATTAATCTGAAGATGACATAAGTTAATATAATGATTGCTTTATTCTAGGGAGCAGCTACTAAAATAGAATAAAAATCTTAACTTGCTTTCCCTCCAATTTAAAGATTTAAAGATAAATGCCAGGAACATCTGCTTATGAAGAATTGAAATCTATTTCTAGGTAACTGTACTATTTATGAGCTCTAAGTCAGGTATAGAAGAAACTAAAATTAGTAAATAGCATCAACCTCTAGCTTCTAAGTACAAAGGTGCTAACTTTAACAGTCATTTTTTTTTTTTTTTTGTTAGAGAGAGAGAGAGAGAGCGAGCGAGCGAGCACAGGCAGAGAGGCAGGCAGAGGCAGAGGGAGAAGCAGGCTCCCTGCCGAGCAAGGAGCCCGATGTGGGACTCGATCCCAGGACGCTGGGATCATGACCTGAGCCGAAGGCAGCCGCTTAACCAACTGAGCCACCCAGGCGTCCCTTTAACAGTCATTTTAACACCAAATAGTTAAGTTTAATAGTTGATAAAATCAGTTAATTCCTTTCTAGCTCTCAAGACACCATAACTTTAACCATGAGTTGATATGAAAACCTTAGTAAAACTGTTTGTAAAAGTAAATGAAAAAATTGGGCATATTTTTAGTTGGTTAAAAATGCAAACATTTATTGTAGCTTGATTTTCAAAATTATAATGTTGCAAACAGTGGGACATTTTCATTTTGTTGCTCATTGTTAATACCATTCTTTTCAAAATATTCACAGGTTGCTCTTTTCCCTACTTATATAGTACTAAAAAAAGGAAATGCTAGAAGAAAAAACAAAAATAATATTCATCATATTCAGAAGTAGGATATAGACAGTGGTTTTTCCCTCCTCTGTTTTCCTATTTCCACATTTTGTTGCATTGGTTAGGTTATTACTAAAATCAATTTCTTACTTGACAAAATACATTGTTTAAACTAATAAACTTGTATTTTAAAGTTATATCTGAAGACAATGCTTTAAAACATGTTACTGTTTATATTCAACTTCAAAATGCTTGCATATTTTACTTTTTATTTAGATTGATAAATATATAGAAAAATATAAATATTTGTTAACATTTACAATAATAGCAGGAAAAAAACACTGCTTTCATGGAAAAGAGCCAATGTTCTAACACCATGCCCAGAAAAACAGAAATTCTCATCTTCCTCTGCCAAAAGGCATCTAACTTTAGAGCCATGATTGTTAAAATCTGCCCAGCAACAAAAAAAGATAACAATAGTTCCTAAATGCTAGGCCTGATACAGGGTAGTGGAACTTTTTAGGTAAGGAACTTTTTTAAACTCTAAATTCCTGAAGGCCTTCCTAACTGAAACAACTAAATTTTCTGGAAAAAATATTACCTGAATGCAAAAAATTCAAATAATACTCATCCTTCCACCCCCAGTCAAAACTTAAGGAGTTGACTTGGTTTTGCCTTGCTTACCTTCTTGGTTAACAGCTGAATTGAATGAGGGTTGGAGCACAGCTCTATGTGATGATTTCTGAGGAGTGACTGCCCTCACTGGAGGTAGTCCTCCAGTTGGAGGGGGCCCAAGAGGAGCTCCTGGTTGGAAAGTGGTAGGCAGAGAAGGGCTTATTAAAAGGGGTGCAGAACCTACAGAAACATCAGTTTTTTACAAGTCACTTAAGAACTAAGAAAAAGAACAACGTTTTACCAAATACGTGTTAACTTCCAAATTTACATTTTAATTAAAATCACTAACAAATTACCAGAAATATGTTACCTGCTCAGGTTTATGACTTTCTAATTTACATGCATGCTTTACACATTTACAAGTCTCTTTTACATGCTTCTTATTTGTCAATTATTAAAGGAGCATTAAATCACTTATAAAGTAGATTCAATGTCCTGTTTATTGATTAATTTTAATTAACTAGTCACAGAGGTTCAACAAGGGCATGTCAAATATTCCAATAGAAATTAACATGAATAAAATATTATTAATGACCTATTAATGTAGTCCATTCAATTAACATTAATTAGGTTGACAGCTTTCTAAAGCTACAAACTAGGGGTGCCTGTGTGGCTCAGTCAGTTTAGGACTGACTCTTGATTTCGGCTTGGGTCATAATCTCAGGGTCGTGGAATCGAGCCCCATATGGGCGTCTCTGCTGAGCTTTGGAGCCTGCTTAAGGTTCTCTTTCTCCCTCTTCATCTATTCCTCTCCCCTGCTCACAAGGACTCTCTCAAAGAAAAAAAAGGAAGGGAGGGAGGGAGGGAGGAAGGGAGGGGAAGGGAAAGGAAAGGAAGGAAGAAGGAAGGAAGAAAAGAAAACAAAGGAACACTCCCTAGGCTTAAAAAATCAGGAAATGATATACAAGTTAAAGTATATACTTTATAAAACACCAATACCTGAGAAGTTTAACACTACTCACAAAACTAAACTAGGAATGACATGGTATTTGTCTTTATATCTACCAATATCTTGCTGCCTTGATTTCATGAGTTTTCTTTTCTTTTTTTTTTTTTTTAAGATTTTTTAAATTTATTTGATGGAGAGAGAGAAATCACAAGTAGGCAGAGAGGCAGAGAGAGGGGGAAGCAGGCTCCCTGCTGAGCAGAAAGCCCGCTGCAGGGATCCATCCCAGGACCCTGAGATCATGACCTAAGCAGATCTCTAAGATCTCTAAGCCTCTAAGGCAGAGGCTTAACCCACTGAGCCACCCAGGTGCCCTCATTCCAGGACCTTTTAAATCCTCTGAATTAGTAAGTGAAATACATAATAAATGAATTTTACTAATATTCTACCTGTATTTGTAAAACCTTGTGATTTTTTTTAAGATTTTATTTATTTATCTGACAGAGAGATAGAGAGTACAAGTAGTCAGAGCAGCAGGCAGAGGGAGAGGGAGAAGCAGGCTCTCTGCTGAGCAGGGAGCCCTATGTGGGACTTGATCCCAGGACCCCGGGATCATGACCTGAGCTGAAGGCAGCGGCTCAACCGACTGAGCCACCCAGGTGCCCCAAACCTTGTGATTTTTTTTTTTTAAGATTTTATTTATTTATTTGACAGACAGAGATCACACAAGTAGGCAGAGAAGCAGGCAGAGAGGAGAGGGGAGAAGCAGGCTCCCTGCCGAGCAGAGAGCCCGATGCGGGACTCCATCCCAGGACCCTGGGATCATGACCCGAGCTGAAGGCAGCGGCTTAACCCACTGAGCCACCCAGGCGTCCCAAACCTTGTGATTTTTTAAAGTAAGGGGATAAAGATACCCAGATACGAAATTTTCAATGTTTCTTCAATACTGTTCAATTTCTCCAGGGTCAAAATGAAACAGGGTCAAAATTACTGAACCTTATAGCTCCAAACAAGACAAATCAGTGCCCTGTTAACAACTGAAGACAAAGATTACTGCCATATAACTCCCTTATCAAGGAAGCACTGACATATATCCATGGCAATAACAGATAAGTCGAAAGAACAAAAGGACAAGGTACACTACCAACTCAACATGAGCAAGAATGTATGATACATCTGGCCACAAAGGTGTAACAACCTAATGTTTAACAACATACAAGTGAGTTATAGAGATTTTTCACAGGTTTAAGGAAAAAAATTGAAACAACAACATGCTACATTTCATAGACTTTTTTTTAAGATTTTATTTATTTATTTGACAGAGAACGATCACAAGTAGGTAGAGAGGCAGGCAGAGAGAGAAGGGGAAGAAGCAGGCTTCCACTGAGCAGAGAGCTCAATGCAGGGCCTGATCCCAGGACTCTGAGATCATGACCTGAGTCAAAGCCAGAGGCTTACACTGGGCACCAGGCACCCCTAAAGTAGACATTTTTTAAGCTAACTTATTCTTTTTTAAGTAGGTCACAAGCCCAGTGTGAAGTCCAACAGAGCTTGAACTCAATGACTGTGAGATCAAGACCTGAGCTGAGACCAAGAGTCAGGCACTTAACCAACTGAGCCACCCAGGTGCCCCTCAAGTTGAATAATTCTTATATGTAACATTAATAGCTAGGGTTTTAGAACCTGCCCTCTGAGACCCCTAAAGCCAATGTAAGGATGTTAAAAGATGGCTTATGAGGTCAAAGAAAAGTCAGATTGGGTGCCTGGGTGGCTTAGTCGGTTAAGTATCTGTCTTTAGCTCAGGTCAAGATCTCAGTGTCCTGGGATCAAGCCCCAGACTGGGCTCCTTGCTCAGCGGGGAGCCTGCTTCTTTCCCTGCCTGCTGCTCCTGCTGCTTATGCTCTCTCTCTCCACTGACAAACAAACAAACAAATAGCAATCTTAAAAGAAAGACATCCTTATTTAAAAAAAAAAAAAGAGTCTGCTTTCAGCTCAGGTCCTGATCTCAGGATCCTGGGATCGAGCCCCAGCAACCGGTTCTCTGATCAGTGGGGAGTCTGCTTCTCCCATAGACACCCTCCCCCACTGTTCATACTTCCATGCTCTTTCTCTGAAATAAATAAATAAAATCTTAAAAAAAAAAGGAAAAAAAAGTCAGAGAAATTTAATGATGTGGACTCGAAACTTAGTATAACCTAGATGCAGTTTTGAGATCAGATAATCAGGCACCTACTACCAATTAAGCGTTAAAAAAATGAGGAGTTTTTTTTAGAAATATCTAAGAAGGGGCGCCTGGGTGGCTCAGTGGGTTAAAGCCTCTGCCTTCGGCTCAGGTCAATATCCCAGGGTCCTGGGATCGAGCCCCGAATTGGGCTCTCTGCTCAGCGGGGAGCCTGCTTCCCCTTCTCTCTCTGCCTGCCTCTCTGCCTACTTGAGATCTCTGTCTGTGAAATAAATAAATAAAATCTTAAAAAAAAAAAAAAGAAATATCTAAGAAAAAAGAATGATAATCATATATTTATTTAAGGTTCATTTTCTTAGTATATGTATCGTTCTTCCCCCTTCTTTTATATAAGAAACTTCCTAAGTTTTGTCACTCATTTTTGTCTTTCACCATATATGTGGTGTAGCTCTCTACCCGAGGGCTTGTAATAGCCAAAAAAATTTCAGATTATTAATGATGTGCTTTTTAATAAGAAGCTACACCTACTCTTAAATAGTTCTTATTTTTTTAAGATTTTATTTATTTATTTGACAGACAGAGATCACAAGCAGGCAGAGAGGCAGGCAGAGAAGGGGGAGGGGGAAGCAGGCTCCCCGCTGAGCAAAGAGCCCGATTCGGGGCTCGATCCCAGGACCCCGAGATCATGACCCAAGCCAAAGGCAGAGGCTTTAACCCACTGAGCCACCAAGGCGCCCCTTAAATAGTTTTTAAATAGTAGCTTTTCCCAAACTATTCTCTTGTGGCTTTGGGCAAAGTATTCAAACCTCATTTCTTATCTGTAAAAGGAGACACTGTCATGAAGATTAAATAAGATACCACATATGGAAGTTTGGCAAAGTGCTAGAAAATAAAAACATTCAATAAATATTGCTTATAATTATCACTAATGAGATGAAAATTCATTCATTTCAAATGACTGATGCTCACTCATGGTGCCAAACGAATAAGAAAGTAACCAGACGATTTCAGTTTGAACAACTGCAGATCAGAAGATTTCTACACAGAAACCAATTTTCAGTTTCAGTCAGTTAAGTGTCTGTCTTCAGTGCAGGTCATGATCCCAGGGTACTGGTATCAAGTCCTTCATCGGGCTCCCTGCTCAGTGGGGAGCCTGCTTCTCCCTCTCCCTTTGCCTGCCACTCCCCCTGCCTGTGCTCACTCTCTCTCTCTCTGACAAGTAAATAAATAAAATATTAAAAAAAAAACACACACCAATTTTCTAGAAGCAACTTTAACCTTTATAGGCCAAAATGCAAAAAGTATTCACCAGAGCCAATGACTGATCAGAGGCCAAAAAAATAGTCTCAGCAGTTCAAATATATGTAGTATATAGGAATACATACACTAGGTAACTACTGATATTACTATTTCATTTGGAAGCTTTTACTAGTTCATGTCCTTGAGGATGTCAGCTCAACAGAATCAACCTACAGATCTCAATACAGAATTTTAAATGCTTTTCAAAGTAACACTATTAATTTTGTTACGTGTACAAGACACTAATTTTAAGAGCTAAATAGGAACAGTGAAATGGTTAAATGAACTTACTTGTGAATCAGATACAACCAAATTTTGATATACAAACTGATGTACACACAATCCCAATCAAAACTGCAAATTGACAAGCTAATCCTAAAATTCTTATGGAAATGCCAAGGGATGCAGAAAGTCACAACAAACTTGAAAAAGAAAAACAAAGTTGGAGGGGTGCTTGAGTGGTTCAGTCTGTTAAGCATCTGACTTCAGCTTAGGTCATGATCTCGGGGTCCTAGGATGAGCCCTGCGTGGGGCTCCTTGCTCAGGGGGGAGCCTGCTTCTCCCTCTTCTTCTGCCCCTCCCCCTGCTCGTGCTCTCTCTCTAACAAATAAATGAAATCTTAAAAAAAAAAGAAAGAAAGAAAGAGAAAAGAAAAAAAGTTGGAAGAGTCATACTTCCCCAAATTCAAGGCTTACTACAAACCTACAGTAATCAAGTTGTCTGGTACTGGTATAAAGATAGTTATAGATCAGTTATAGATTTATGATCTATTGATTTTCAGTAAAGGGGCCAAACACCATTCAATGAAACAAAGAACAGTCTTACCATCAAATAGTCCTGGGACAAATGAATACTCACACACACAAGAATGAAGCTGAATCCCTATCTCACACTATTCACAAAAATTAACTCCAGATTGATCAAAGACTAAAATATGAGAGCTAAAACTATAAAACTCTTACAAGAAAAAATAAATATAAATCTCTGCCCACTGCTTTCTGACTGCAATTCTGGTAATTAACACTCCTCACTACAAAAGTTATTGTCAGGATCCTACACCTTCTGGGGACCAAAACTGTCTAAGCCATAACAAAAAGATAACCCAAGCCTCAGATCAAGACCAAAAAAAAAGAGACCATAGGAAATGAGCTTCTTAATATGGAACCCAGTTAAAAAAAGTAATGGCAAGCCCATAAGGAAGTGGTTCTACACGTATACCTGATTCCCTGAAGCATCATGGGTGACTCAAAGAAACACAGAGGATACCTTCAAAGGTAAGAAGCAAACCCAGGATTTTAAGCTAACTCAAGGTTAGAGAAGTAACTTATTTAAAGCTCAACAATGACTGAGAAAATAGTCCTCCATTTGGTTTTAAGTCTTGAAATATAAATTATAACATCTCAACGTGCAAAATTTCCCATTTCTACAGAGAAGTACTCCTAATAAGAACTCTACCTGACTTTATGAAGTTGTTTTGAAATGAAGGATCTCCAGAAGAGACATATTGATGACTTGTCAAATGTGTATTCCCAGTTATAGTTGGTTGGGATGATGCAGGAGGACAATGGTTTGTCTGTGATCCTGTGGATGGATAGTTATACTGCCAATTCAAAGGTGGATGTACGTTGGCTCCAGGAAGAAAGCTACCAGAAGGCATTGCTGTAGCAGCTGGGTTGTGAGAAGTAGGTAGTGGCATTTGGGGAACAGGAGCACTGTGAAGTGAAGGTGTCGCTGGATTAGAAGCCACGGGTGGTCTGTAAAGAGTCTGCCCAGGTCCCTGATAATTACTTAGCGGAGAAACAGTCTGAGAACCACCATAGTTAGACTGTCCAGAGACTGGATTCAATGTCTTTGCTGGTATTAGATGAGGGTAGGATCCTGGAAGCTGAGAATTATATCCTTGGTTCACTGACACTTGTGAAGACATCAGTGCATTTTGGACAGGACCTTCCAATAAGAGGAGGAAAAATTAGTCTTGCAAACAAAGCAATAAAAATACTTCAAGAAATACAGTAAAACATATGGTACTCTTATAATTAAACAATAAAGACAAATAACCCAATTTAAAAATGAACAAAAGATTCAGACATTCAAATATATTTCCAGAGAGATATGCAAACGGTCAATACGCACATGCAAACAGTCAATACGCACATGCAAAAACACTCAACATTATTAGTCATTAGAGAAATACAAATCAAAACCACCAGTGAGATGGCACTCACATCAAGCTGGATGACTGAAAAGAAAAAGCCGGTAAACATTTTAGTGTTAACAAGAATACGGAGAAACTACGAGTCCCGCATCAGGCTCCCCTGTTTCTCCCTCTCTCACTCCCCCTGCTTGTGCTCCCTCTCTTGCTGTGTCTCCCTCTGTCAAATAAACAAATAAATGAAATCTTTAGGGACACCTGGGTGGCTCAGTTGGTTAAGCGGCTGCCTTCGGCTCAGGTCATGATCCCAGCGTCCTGGGATCGAGTCCCACATCAGGCTCCTTGCTCAGCAGGGAGCCTGCTTCTCCCTCTGCCTCTGCCTACCTCTCTGTCTGCCTGTGCTCGCTCTCTCTCTAACTAATGAATAAATAAAATCTTAAAAAAAAAAATTAAATGAAATCTTTACAGGATGCCTGGGTGGCTCAATTGGTTAAGCATCTGCCTTTGGCTCAAGTAATGATCCCAGGGTTGCTGGATCCAGTCCTGCATCAGGCTCCTTGCTCAGTGGGCAGCCTGCTTCTCCCTCTGCCCCTGCCTGCTGTTACCCCTGCTTGCACACTCTTCTTGGTCTCTGACAAATAAATAAATAAATAAATAAATCTATCTATCTTTTTAAAAAATGTGGAGAAACTGGAACCCTCACACATTGCTAACAGAAGTGTAAAATGGTGCAACTACAGTAGAAAAGAGTTTGGCAGTTCCTCAAAGTATTAAACATAGTTATCATATAATCCAGCAATTCCACTCTTACCCTGAATAAAAACTCATGCACAAATGTTTGTAACATCATTATTCGTAATTGCAAAAAAGTACAAACAAGCCAAATGTCCACTAACCAATGAACAGGTAAACAAAAGGGTATATCTATACAATGGTATATCATAAAAAGGAATGTAATATTGACTACATTTTACAACATAGGTAAACCACGACAACATTATGCTGAGTGAAAGATTCTGGCCTATCAAGAGCATACGTTGTATGATTCATTTATGTGAAATGTCCCGAACAGCAAAATCCAGCTGTATTTGCTGGACTGCAGGGGCTGGGAGATCGTAGGGGCTGGGAGGAGGAGGGAATGGGGAGTAACTGCCAATAAGAATAGGGTTTCTTTGGGGATTATAAAAAAATATTGTAAAACTGATAGCAGTGATGGTTGCAGGAAGCCTGCTGCTCCTCCTGCTTGTGCTCGCTCTCTCTCTCTCTCTCTCTCTCTCTCACAAATGAATACATTTTTTTAAAAAATCTTAAAAAAATTATAGCACAGAGAGAGGAGGAAGCAAGCTCCCTGCTGAGCAGAGAGCCTGATGCAGGGCTCGAACCCAGGACCCTAAGACCATGACCTGAGCTGAAGGCAGAGGCTTTAACCCACTGAGCCACCCAGGCGCCCCTGAATTGTACATTTTAAAGCTGTTACGGGGTGCCTGGATGGCTTAGTGGATTAAGCCGCAGCCTTCAGCTCAGGTCATGATCTCAGGGTCCTGGGATCGAGCCCCCCATCAGGCTCTCTGCTCAGTGGGGAGACTGCTCCCCGCCCCTGCCTACTTGTGATCTCTGTCTGTCAAATAAAAATCTTTTAAAATTAAAAAGATTAAAAAAATTTTTTAAAGATTAAAATTAATTAAAAAATAAAGCTGTTATAAAGAAAAATCCCTAGAACTACCACTTCTACTCAGGAATATACTGTTATTTCTGTTGCTAAAATTAGACAATAAAAGGAAACAGATAAACACTTTTTTAAAATATTTTATTTGAGAGCAAGCAAGTATGAGCACAAGCGGGGCAGGAGGAGTAGAGGGTGGAGAAGCAGACTTGCCACTTAGCAGGGATCCCCCCATGTGGGGCTCAAGCCCAGGACCCTGAGATCATGACCTGAGCCAAAGGCAAATGCTTAACAGACTGTGCCAGCCAGGCAACCCAAGATAAATATTTTTTAAAAGATAGCACTCAGAGTGTACCTGGGTGGCTCAGTCAGTAGAGTGTGCAACTCTTTTTTTTTTTTAAAGACTTTATTTATTTATCTGGAAGAGAGAGAGAGAGAACAAGGAGGACCAGAGGGAGAGGGACAAACACATTCTGTGTTGAACTTGGAGTTGTACTTGGGCCAGAGCTCATGACCCTGAGATAATTACCTGAACAGAAATCAAGACTTGGATGCTTAACTGGTTAAGCCACCTACACGCCCCAGCCCCTCTTTAAATATTTATGTATAATGAAGACCCTCATCTTTTGAGGTTAATATATGCATATGGTAAAGTCACTGTCAATTGACATCAGTTACTCCATTTAATGGCGAAAGACCTTCATAAACAAGCTATTCAATTTCCTACTACTTTTCCTCTCTGCTCAGCTCCAGTCCCACCCACCTGAATGCTTCTTCAACAAGCTTAAATATGCTCCTACCATAGGGTTCTTTACTTTTTACTCTGCCAAGAATGCTCTTCCATAAAATAATCTCATTCAGTGTCTTTACTCAGGTTTCTTTTCGAATAATCTTCTCAAAGAAGCACTACCTGAACACCATAATTCAAACAGCACCTCTTTTCATTCTCTTCACCTCTGACCCTGCTTTATTTTTCTTTCTAGTGTTAAAATGACACACGTTATTTATTTATAGTCTTTCCGCCTCACTATAACATAAGGCCCATGAAGATAGGGACTTTATTTGGAGAAATATGAGAATCAACTGTAATAAAGGCTAGTTTCAAATGCTACAGTGTTCACCTGATGGGATCTCTTAAAGGTAAAAAAAAAATTATTCCATGATATGGCACCATGCTGGATATTCTTATAAGCAAGACTTTTATTTCTTTTTAAGATTTTATTTATTTATTTGACAGACAGAGATCACAAGTAGGCAGAGAGGCAGGCAGAGAGAGAGAGGAAGGGAAACAGGCTTCCTGCTGAGCAGAGAGCCCACCCGGGGCTCGATCCCAGAACCCTGGGATCATGACCTGAGCCAAAGGCAGAGGCTTTAACCCACTGAGCCACCCAGGCGCCCCTAAGCAAGACTTTTAAATAAACTAAGGATGCCTGAGTAGCTCAGTCAGTTAAGCAGTCCACTTTTGATTTTGGCTCAGGTCATGACCTCAAGGTCATCAGAACAAGCCCCACAAGGGGATCCACAATGACCATGGAGCCTGCTTAAGATTCTCTCTCTCCTTCTGCCCCTCCTTTCACTCTAAATAAATTAATAAACAAAATCTAAATAAACAAATAAGCTAAAAAGCAAAATAGTCCCTTTCCTGAAAAATTCAGTGCTAAAGACATGGGGTTAGGGAGGAGGTATAAGCATCCACACCACAGGGAAGCTAGAATAGAATGAGAAGGCAGCACCAGCAATTGGAGAATGGTTACACACAGGAGAACTGACCAATTAAATACACACAGGATAATGGAAGCAAGATCTCTCACTTGTCACATTTGTGACTCATGAAGGGAGTCACAAATATGGAAAGGGCAAACTAGAATGAATGAACTAATGATGGTGGGTCTGCACTGGGAGTTACAACTGAAACTCATGAATTTCAATATATATATAGATAGACAGGTAGTTCCCTAATTCTGTCTGCTGAGACTGGTAGCAGAGACATTCCAATTGCTGATTACATCTAGTACAAGATCTTGGTTTCTAAATATTTTTCTCTCCACTAAAAGGAATCATGGCTAGCAAAAATATAAAAAACAAAAACAAAAACAAAATAAAAACCAATAAACAAAAAAGGAATCTTAGAAAGTACAAGGAGAGCCTGTAATATCTTACTGTGCCAGAAGTCAAAGAAGTGCCCAGGAACGATATAATACAAGAAAACTGATCAGACAGCTTGAAAGGCACCCCAAGGCCAAATCTGAGATAATATAAAATCAAAATAAATAATAATAATAGTGGACTATAATCCACTGAATAAACAGTCTAAACCAATAAATAAATGAATAAATTCAAAGTCTAACAAGGAATGAAATATTTATATAATCTCTATCAGTGATTTTTTTAAGTAGGCTCCATGACCAGTGTGGAGACCAACATAGTACTCAAACTCACAACCCTGAGATTAAGACCTGAGATCAAGAGTCAGATGCCTGGGGTGCCTGGGTGGCTCAGTTGGTTAAATGTCTGTCTTCAGCTCAGGTCATGATCCCAGTGTCCTAGGATCTAGCCCCATATCGGACTCCTTGGTCAGTGGGGAGTCTGCTTATCCTTCTCCCTACCCCACCTATACTCTCTCTCACAAATAAACAAAAAAAATCTTTTTTTTTTTGGTAAGTATTTTATTTATTTGACAGAAGAGGGAGAGAGAAAGATAAAGCGAGAGAGGGAATACACGCAGGCGGAGTGAGAGAGGGAGAAGCAGGCTTCCCGCCAAGCAGGGAGCCCAGTGTGGGGCTCAATCCCAGGACCCCAGGATCATGACCTGAGCCAAAGGCAGATGCTCAATGACTGAGCCACCCCGGTGCCCCTAAATAAATAAAATCTTAAGAAAAAAAAAGGGGTGACACCAGGGTGGCTCTGTGGTTTAAAGCCTCTGCCTTCCACTCAGGTCATGATCCCAAGGTCCTGGGATCAAGCCCCACATGGGCTCTCTGTTCAGCGGGGAGCCTGCTTCCCCTCTCTCTCTGCCTGCCTCTCTGCCTACTTGTGATCTCGTCTGTCAAATAAATAAATAAAATTAAAGATTTTTTTTAAATTTATTTATTTGTCAGATAGAGAGCGCAGGAGCGAGCACAGGCAGACAGAGTGGCAGGCAGAGGCAGAGGGAGAAGCAGGCTCCCTGCCGAGCAAGGAACCGGATGTGGGACTCATTCCCAGGACGCTGGGATCATGACCTGAGCTGAAGGCAGCCGCTTAACCAACTGAGCCACCCAGGCATCCCTAAATAAATAAAATTTAAAAAATAATTCCTTGCTAATTGAAGCTCTCAAAGTTAAGTTTTGTCCTGTCAATTTCTCACAGATTTTCTAAAAAGTATAAAAGTACCTGCCTTGGTCATTTCTTTAGGTCTCAATTTCATTATTGGGCCTCCCTGCACATGTAATATTAATCTATCTCATATATTTAATTCTTAGTCCATCTAGAAAACCTCAGATAGAAGAAAATTTCTACCCCCCAACCTCGGGGACAAATGGAGAGTGACCTAATGGGTTTAAGGTTGGGGAGGGAGGTGATGAAAATGTTTTAAAATCGATTGTGGGGGCACCTGGGTAGATGTCAGCCAGTTAGGTGTCCAACTGTTTTGTAGGTTTTTTTTCTTTTTTTAAGATTTTATTTATTTATTTGACACACACAGAGACAAAAAGCTGGGGAGTTATAAGCAGAGGGAGAGGGAGAAACAGGCTCCTGCTGAGCAAGGAGCCTGACACTGGGCTTGATTCCAGGACCCTGAGATCATGACCTAAGCTGAAGGCAGGCGCTTAACCCACTGAACCACCCAGGTGCCCATAGGCATCCAACTCTTGATCTCAGCTCAGGTCTTGATCTGAGGGTTGTGAGTTCAAACTCTCCCATCGGGCTCCAGAGTTGGCAGGGAGCTCACTTAAAAATAAATCAAATCAAAACAGGTGTGATGATGAATATACTGAAAACTACTTACTTGTATACTTTAAATAAGTGAATTATTTAGTGTGTGAATTATTATATCTCAATAAGCCTGTTTTTTTTTAATTTTTTTTAAAGATTTTATTTATTTATTAGTTAGAGAGAGAGAGAGAGAGCGAGCACAGGCAGACAGAGAGGCAGGCAGAGGCAGAGGGAGGAGCAGGCTCCCTGCTGAGCAAGGAGCCCGATGTGGGACTCGATCCCAGGACGCTGGGATCATGACCTGAGCCGAAGGTAGCCGCTTAACCAACTGAGCCACCCTGATGCCCTCAATAAGCCTGTTTTTAAAAGTGGCTTTGGGGCGCCTGGGTGGCTCAGCTGATTAAGCATCTGCCTTCATCTCAGATCATGATCCCAGGGTCCTCAGATGGAGCCCCACATTTAGGCTCCTTGCTCACCAGAAAGCCTTCTCCCACTCCTCTTCTGCTGTCTCTTGCTGTCAAATAAGTAAGTAAAATCTTTCTTAAAAAATGAGATTTAGGGGCGCCTGGGTGGCTCAGTGGGTTAAAGCCTCTGCCTTTGGCTCAGGTCATGATCCCAGAGTCCTGGGATGGAGCCCTGCATCGGGCTCTCTGCTGGGTGGGGAGCCTGCTTCCTCCTCTCTCTCTGCTTGCCTCTCTACCTGCTTCTGATCTTTCTGTCAAATAAATAAATAAAACCTTTAAAAAAACTTAAAAAAAATAAATGAGATTTATATGAAACACTTACAGTGATATTTCTCATAGTACTCAATAAATGTTTGCTGTCTTCGTCTAAGGAACATGTATTTGTGCCCTTAACAATGCATCACTCACCTAAGACTGTTTATCAGTAAACCAAATAATTTCATCTGAACTAATCTTTTTTTCCTAGTCTTCTTTTAATTAAAGACTAATCCTGTATTTAACCTAGTTATTCATTTTATTCCAAATGGTTAAGAACATTCTATTCATTCCTTCCTTAAAACACACATTTACCAAATATCATTGGAGTAAACAAAGGTGAGTAAGGTCCACTCCAACACTGCCCTCAAGTAGCTCACAGTCCAGATTGGAAGGCAAAGAACCAGGCAAGGACACAGAGAGTGATGTGACAGTGGCAACTCAGGGTAATATGAGAGCACCAAGGAAGTAACACTTAGGCTAAAGAGAAGGCAGAAAGGTAGCAAAGATGGTTTCCTGAGAAAGGGAAGTTTCAACTAAGATCTTAAGAGATAATCAGAATTAGTTTCAATTAAGATCTTAAGAGATAATCAGAGTTAGTTCCAGGAAAAGGAGTATCAAGACTGTTTCTAGAAAGGGGAGCAACATGCACAACAGCCTGTGGTCATACAAAGGCTGAAAAAAGGTGAAAAAAGTTCAGCATAACAGAACAAAAGCCAAGTGACTGAGCAAATAAATCTCTGAAGTGCAACACAAGTTCAGAATTTTTCCCTTAACGAGTCTGGATTTCAGGGGCGCCTGGGTGGCTCAGTCACTTAAGCATCCCACTCTTGATTCTGGTTTAGGTTGTGATCTCAAGGTCATGGGATGGTGCCCTGAGTTCAGCTCCATGCTCAGTACAGAGTCTCCTTGTTCCTCAACCTCTGCTCTGCCCAATTGTGTGCTCGCACTCTCTCTCTCTCTCATAAATAAATAAATTCTTAAAAAAAAAAAAAAAAGTCTGGATTTCATCCTAAGAACAATGGGAGCCTTGGAAAGGCTACCTGTGAGACATTTAAATTTGCACATAAGAGAACCTCTTGGGGATTAGAGAAGAAATCAGAGACTGAAAGGAGTCTACAGCTGTAGTCCAGGCAAGAAACCACTGACTAAATAAAAAGCAGCAGTGGGAATCCAGAGATGTTTTGAATCAATAAGAACATTTGTCAAAAATAAATAAATATGAAGAAGTAAAAACATTTGTCAAAAGTTAATTCATAAGCATACTGTGTCTTATGGATAAAAAGAGATATTTCACAGCCTAATCTTATCACAAGATTTCATTGCTCACTTTGTATTTTTATTTGTTTTATCATAGGCTAAATGCAAAAAAGGCCTTCAAGCCAGGTCCAGCCACGTGAAAGCCAAGCATCATCAAAATTGCCCAAGTGGGTGATGCAGTAGGTTGAGAGTTGAAGAGTCCAACTCTCAGTTTCTGCTCAGGTCATGATCTCAGGGTCCGGGACTGAGCCCTACATGGGGCTCCATGCTTAGCATGAAGTCTGCTCAAGATTCTCTCTCTCCCCCTTTCTAACACACGCTCTCTCAAATAAATAAAATCCTTTTTAAAAATGCACAAAATAAGGTGGCACCTGGCTGGCTGCCCGTAGAGCATATGACTTTAAGGAAAAAAATCTTTATTTATTTATTTGAGAGAGAAAGCCAGTGTGTGCACAAGAGTGGGGGGGAGGGCAGAGGAAGAGGGAGAGGGACAAGCAGACTCTCCGATGAGTGGGGAGCCCAACATGGGGCTCAATTCCAGGACCCTGAGATCATGACCTGAGCTGAAGTGTGACACTTAACCAACTGAGCATGTGACTCTTGATCTCGGGATCATGAGTTCAAGCCCCATGCTGGGCTTAGAGCTTACTTAAAATGATTTTGATATTTTTTTATTCTTAAGTCATTAATAAATTAAGTAGCCCACCAAAATTAGAGATCAGATTATGAATGGGTCCAGAACACAGCACTGTGATATACAAGTTATTCTGAGCACAGAGCATGAGTTCCTTAAATTTCTTAGCCAACCAAAAGCAGAGCCTCCCAAAAGAATGCCAAAAAATTCAATTATCATAAATCTCCAGCCCAGGAACAACCAGAGATAACTGACTCCTATTGCCTGAAATAAGAAGTCCCCACACCACACCTAAACATATTGCCACAGAACTATCAAATCTCCCATCTATTCTATTAAGGGCCCCATTTTTCCTAAAAATCATTTTGTTTTACCCTAAGTGCCGGTCTCTCTCTCCCCTCCCCCTACTAAGATGGTACCTAAGGGGTGGCTGGCAGCTCAGTCAGTTAACTGTCTGCCTTTGGCTCAGGTCATGGTCCTGGAGTCCTGGGACCGAGTCCCACATCGGACTCCCTGCCCGGCAGGGAGTCTGCTTCTCCCACTGACCTCTCTCCTCTCATGCTCTCTCTCTCTCACTCTCTCTCTCTCTCTTAAATAAATAAATAGAATCTTTAAAAATAAAATAAAATAAATTAACTCAAGGCTCTCCAGAGAATGGTTCTATTAATTATGTCATACATGGAAGTATAAGTAAAAGTCAGAGAAAAGTGACCAAGTATTCAAAAATATCACATTTGAAAGAACAATATGTTCCTTAAACCTTGAAAAGTTCCTTCTTTTTGTGTAGGTATTTTTTTTTCTTTAAGCTTTTTTATTTAAACATATAATGTAACCCCACCACCCTCTCCCCACCCCTCTCCCCCCCAACCCCCCTCAGTTTGTTTTATGACATTAAGAGTCTCTTTTGGTTTGTTGTGTAGGTATTTTTAAATACAACAGGTTTGAATGATAAATTAAATACTGGGAAAAAATCTGATGCAGCACCTCACCCCACACATTAAATATATTCTGGTCACTAAGAGAGCTGACCAAAAAAAACTTTAAGTGCAACAAATGGATGCCACTGTATGACTACAATTTGTGGGTCAGTCACTAAAAAATAATAGCACTCAGAAAGCAATGGAAAGAGAAAAGCAAATGCAAGGAATCTAAGTAGTGGTAGGGGCAATTACAGGATCTGGAAGACGTTTATGAAATGTGATGCTGAAATAGCAAAGAAACTGACTATATACTAAAAACAGTGAGGGTCAGGTCATATAATAATTATAATCCAAAAGAGAATAAGCTATGTGGCAGTTTTGAAAAATGTAAACTTACTATAATTATATGCATCCACCTACACAAAGAAACCAAAGAGAAGGTTCTGATCCTTGATTCAGGCTCTAATTCAAGGTGCTAGGTCCTGAGATTCAGTTATAACAACCGGATAAACTGAATAACAGTGGTTAACTAAGACTGCTTAGACTCGAATCTAGTTTCCATAATTTATTAGCTGTGTGACCTTAAACTAGTTCCTTGTCCACCCACCACAGTTTCCTTTTTTTTTTTTAAGATTTTATTTATTTATTCAAGAGAGAGCATGCAAGAGAGAGAGAGAGAGAGAACATGTGCGTGCGTGCGCATGAGCACAGGGGAGGGGCAGAAGGAGAAAGAGATGCGAGACTCTATCCCAGAACCCCTAGACCACAACAGGAGCCTAAGGCAGACGCACATCCCACTGAGCCACCCAGGCATCCTGCATCATAGTTTCCTTATCAGTACTTAACAGTTCTTTTTAAGATTTTATTTATTTATTTCAGAGGCAGAGATCACAAATCAGACAGAGATCACAAGTAGGCAGAGAGGCATGCAGAGAGAGAGGGGGAAGCAGGCTCCCTGCCAAGCAGAGAGCCCAATGCGGGGCTCGATCCCAGGACCCCAGGATCATGACCTGAGCCGAAGGCAGAGGCTTTAACCCACTGAGCCACCCAGGCACTCCAGTACTTAACAGTTCTTACCCCACAGTGCAGTTGTGAGGATTAAATGAGATAATGGGTATAATGTAACCTAGCACTGGGTTTGGAATATGTAAACAATAAATGTTAGTTCTTATGGTTACTACATCTGTCTTTCAGGAACTTCCAGTCTATCAGCAGAGACAAACAAGAAGCTCAACACCAAAAGTTCTCACAGACATACAAAAAAGTTTTGGAAGTCCAAAGTTACTGCCCCTACTGAAAACATGAAAAGACCACAACAATCATAGACCACATGCCAATTTTATTTGTAGCACGCTTTGATCATAACTAGAGATTTTCTATGTCAAAAACACAATCATAAACATGGTTTACGTCATAGTGAAACTAAAAAAGGCCTACATTTCTGTCATGCCTACAGCAGATGGCACAAGTCTAGCATTTAAATTGATGACCCAATAACAACCCCCAACATATTCTATTGTCTTAGTTAATATATTTTTTAAAGATTTATTTATTTGACAGAGATCACAAGTATTCAGAGAGGCAGGCAGAGAGAGGGAGGGGGAAGCAGGCTCTCTGCTGAGCAGAGAGCCCGATGTGGGGCTCGATCCCAGGACCCTGGAATCATGACCTGAGCCGAAAGCAAAGGCTCTAACCCACTGAGCCACCCAGGCGCCCCTGTCTTAGTTAATATTGTAAAAAAACAAAACAAAACATTAAAAATATATCAGAAAAAAAGGAGTTGGAAATGAGCTCTAATCTTGTATTACCTGAATACATATTTAGTGACTTAAACTGCAAAATACCCAATTCTAAAACTTCCATTCAATGAAACTGGTAATTCCTAAAATGTGCTAGATACCACGTGGAAAGTTGGAGAAAGGATAATGTGCAAAAGTAGATACCCTTGCTTGTATAGGATTTACAGTCTAGAGGGAAGAAAGGTATTATTTTACAAAATTACATACATTAGGGGCACTTCAGTGGCTCAGCTGGTTAAGTGTCTGCCTTCAGTTCAGGTCACAATCCCAGGGTCCTGGGATTGAGCTCCACATCAGTCTCCCTGCTCAGCGAGGAGTTCACTTCTCCCTCTCTCTGCCTCTCCACTGCTTGTGTACTTGCTCGCTCGCTCACTCTCTCAAATAAATAAACTCTTCAAAATATTAAAAAATTACATACATAACCAGGGAAATCTTGGTGGTACAGATGATGACAAATATCCTTTGAGACCTCTATTATATTTGGGAGAAAGTGAACATTACATAAATACTACCTAAAATAAAATTAGTATAACTACAGTTTCTAACTGCCTTGGCAAATTGATTCAAATAGTCAAAAAACCCAACTAATTAAAAGTGGGAGTCATGGGATACCTGGGTGGCTCATCTGGTTAAACAGCCAACTTGAGGGGCGCCTGGGTGGCTCAGTGGGTTAAGCCTCTGCCTTCGGCTCAGGTCATGATCTCAGGGTCTTGGGATCAAGCCCCGCACTGGGCTCTCTGCTTGTCGGGGAGCCTGCTTCCTCCTCTCTCTGCCTGCCTCTCTGCCTACTTGTGATCTCCGTCTGTCAAATAAATAAATAGAATCTTAAAAAAAAAAACAAAAAACAGCCAACTTGATTTTGGCCCAGATCATGATCTCAGGTTTGTGGAATGGAGTCTCATGTTGGGCTCTGCACTCAGTGTGTAGGCTGCTTGTCCCTCTCCCTCTGCCCCCCACACAGAGTGTGCATGCACATGCTCTCTCTCTCTCTCCCCATCTCAAATGTTTAAAAAAAAAAAAAAAAAAAGGAAAAAAGTGGGAGTCATGAGGAGCACCTGGCTAGTTCAGTCAGTAAAGCATGGGATTCAAACTTGGGGTTGTGAGTTCAAACTACACAGGTAGAGATTACTTTAAAAAAAAAAATTAAATCTTTAACAAAAAAGAGTGGGAGTCATTATTTGCTTTTAGCCTTATTACATATTAATGAGATGACGAAATGCCAGTCTAAATAGCCTTACAGTTTCACTGTCAATTTCTGCAAAGAAAATATGTGTAAACAAATCTATACAGACTTAGAAAAACATAAATCTATACAGACTTAGAAAAACCTGTCTAGACTACCTTTAGATTGCAATGTAACAATCTACCACAAAAAAAAAAGTCCTGGTGTGTCAGGAATTACATATAATGACACTATAAAATACCATAATAAGTTATAGAAAAATGGAAAAGGTAACTATTTAGTCTTTTGATTTTCTAAAAAGTATCTGAATATTCAACTGTAATATGTAATTTAAGAAAGCTACATTGGGAGGTACAAACTTCCAGCTATGCAATGAGTAAGTCGTGGGGATGAAAGGTACAGCATAGGAAATATAGTCAATTATATTAATAATAGGGTTGTATCATGACAGATGGTAGCTACACTTGTAGTAAGCACAGCACATAGAGAATTCCAATCAGTAATGTTATATATCCAAAATTAATTTAACATTATGTGTAAGCTATAATTTTTTTTAAAGTTTTACCTTTTTTTTTTTTAAGATTTTATTTATTTATTTGACAGAGAGAGAGAGAGATCACAAGTAGACAGAGAGGCAGGCAGAGAGAGGGGGAAGAAGGCTCCTGGCTGAGCAGAGAGCCCGATGCGGGGCTCGATCCCAAGACTCTGGGATCATGACCCGAGCCGAAGGCAGAGGCTTAACCCACTGAGCCACCCAGGTGCCCCTAAACTATAATTTTAAAAAGCTACATTAACAGGTACCTGGGTGTCTCAGTCAATTAAGCATCTGACTCTTGATTTCAGCTCTGATCATAAGCTCAGGGCTGTGAGATGGAGCCCCTCCTGTTACGCTGTGCTCACCAGGAAGTCTGCTGAAGATTCTACCCCTCCTCCTCTGCCCTTTCCCTGGCTCACCCTCGGATGCACTTAAGTTTGCACGCTCTCTCTCTCTCTCTCTCTCTCCCCCTCCCTAAAAAAAAATAAATAAATTTTTTTTTTTTTAATTTTTTTTTTTTTTCTTTGAGAGAGAGAGAGAACAAGGGAGAGGGGGGGGGGGGGGGGGGGGGGTAGAAGCAGGCTCACTGCTGAGCAGAGAGCCCCAGGCGGGGCTCAATCCCAGGACCCCGAGATCATGACCTGAGCCGAAGGCAGAGGCTTAACCCACTGAGCCACCTAGGCGCCCCAATAAATAAATCTTTTAAAAAATAAAAAGCTACATTAAATCTACAGTATGAGTATTCAGGGGCGCCTAGGTGGCCCAGTCGTTAAGTGCCTGCCTTCAGGTCAGATTATGATCCCAGGTCCTGAGATCGAACCCTGTGTCAGGCTCCTTCCTTGGCAGGGAGCTTGCTTCTCCCTCTCCAACTTCCCCTGCTTGTGTTCCCTCTCTCTCTGTCTCTCTCTCTCTGTCAAACAAATAAATATATATATTTTTAAATCTACAGCATGAGTATTCAAAAGATACTTAAGGATCAATAACTGAGTATTATTCAACTCAAAGAGTTAACCAATAAAATCAGATTTCAACACTGAACTCTTTTTTCCACCTTCTAGAGAAATACCCTCTCCAATAGTTCACTACATCCCTACTGTCTTTATTATTAGCAGGATGAACAACAAAGAAACCCAGCACAGGCCATTAGCTATTTTACTGAAAATAATTCTATAAAAACTTTAGAAATGGGGATTATAAAGACTTTCAAAATTATATCTTCAAAATGCTATTTGTAGTCTAAGGATTTCCTTTTCTAAGTGAATCTTCAATTGGCCCTGGGCAATGTGTGCACAGGGACTGTTTTCTTTTACATTCCCAAGGATAGAACTTAGAAAGTGTGCAACAAATGTCTGTTCGACAGGATTAAGTCAACAGAGGTGACAAAATCTTTTATACTACATGTTGCAGTGGCTAACTTCCTTCAATATCACACTAAAATTATCACACTACACTTAAATATAAACGGACAAGCATATTTGCAGGATTTGCTCCTGTAAAACTGCAATTTATAGATTATAAGAAAAAGCCATAGCCACATGACTTTTTTTAAAGGATATAGAAGTTTACTGAATACACTGCAAGAGAGCAGCAGGAAGGACAGGAGGAGAGGCTGTCTGCAATCACATGACATGTTCAGTTTTTCTGCCTCAAAGTCAAAGTCTTAAAATGATTTCATCCTCAGTGTAAATGTTACTAAATAGCCTAGAATCAAACGCAGTTTACTTAATCTGTTACCATAAGTATGAGAAAAAACAATTCATTCAATTTAATACCATTACAGTGCTTACACTTATTCTTGCCTCTGCCTACATACCTGCCTACTCAAGACATTTTTAAAAGTCTTTTAGAGCCTTCTTTGTAAAGAAACACTAGTCTTCTCTAAACACAATGTAAATTAGGTATTTCAATCACTGCTATTTTCCTGAACTTCACAAAAATCTTAGATTACAATGAGCATTTTAAGTATATTAGTTTTATTCTACTAGTTTTATTTTGATGAGCCAAAGATTTATTGGTAAATCAGTAACTTGGCAAGATATTGACGAAAAATCTTTCTTTCTCTAATGTAACAATTATTTTAAGTTTAGCAAATCACAATGTAGGACAATTTAAAGAGTCCTAGAAGAGGCATAAAACTAACTCTCACACCAAGTGAGAAACTGTAGTGCCACATGTACACTCTCGAGAGAGGTTCAGAAGTGCTTCCAACCACTTTTCCAAGTGAGTAAAGACCTCTGGAAATCAAAAAGGAGATCATCCCCTATTATTTGGTTCTTCCAAAGCTGAAAAACTGAACAGGTGGCCTAAGTACAATTCGCCTACGGTTCTGGAAGATACGAGCAGGCCTTAAAGGGGCCTGCCAAAAGCACAATCATTCATTTACCTCCATAAATTCAGACGCCCCCGCCCCTCACCACACCGCAGGCCCTGTGGAACTGAAATGAAATGAATCAGTCCCGGAGCTGTGCTGTCTGGAAGACAGGGTGAAGTGGCAAGGAAGGGGAAAGCACGCAAAATTGTTCACTGAAAGCATGAATAATAAATATGAAACACTTAAGACAAGCCCGGGATTGCAGCTGGATATTCACGGCTGTCTCCTTGGCCCAGGCGCCGATCACCACCCGCTCATTTGCTTGGCCAGGAGGTGACCCTCGGATGTCGCCATAGGCGCGGCAGTAACCAAAGGTCAGCTCGAGCCCAGGCCGCGCCAGCCGCCCGCCCCCGGGCAGTACTTACCGTTGGTGTAGAGAGACCCCGACGCTGAGGTGGCCCCGTTCTGGGCCTGGAGGCCGGTTGGGGCGCCGCCGGAGGCCGGTATCCCCGGCTGGGACATGACGACGGTGCGCGTCGGGGTTGGCAGGGGATGGTCGGGGTCTGCGACAGCGCCAAACGAAGAGCTGAAAGACGAATGCTGGAAGCGGAGAGAAGGAACCACCAACTCAGGACTGAGGCGAGGAGACAGGGCGGCGCATCATGCCCTAGGCATGGCGCTGCATTCTTCCCAGCCCGCGAGCGGCCACGGGTTGGCCTGGGAGCTGACGCTAGGGAGTCGGACAGGTGGGGCCGAGAACGCCCGGCTGGAAGGCGGCAGCCTACCGAAACAGAAGGAGAGAGGCCCCGGCCGGAAGTGCCTGTCAGCCGCTGGCCGCGCAGGCGCAATCGGGACACGTGGCACTTCCGGCTCTGGGCTCGGTCGCAGTTGCCGCTGCGGTCGGTACGCTCCTTTTTCCCCCTCGGGGCTTCCCAGAGGCCGCCTGACAGCTCCGGGTGTCCCAGCCCGAAGGACCGTGCTCGACCTCTGCCTGCCACGTCACTGAGTCGCACTGCCGGCCGGAAGTGGCGTGTGTCACTGCTACGGAAATCCCCGCCGTAGTTAACGTCATCTAGCGGGCAGGGCCAGTATCTAGGGCAGGCCGGGCTTCAGGAGCCACTTTCGAGGGGTGGGACTGACAGTTACTCTCCTGGCGTTCGTGAAGACAACCTGAGAGGATAGACGTCATCGTCCTCTCAAGGCTATACCTCTGGTAGCTGAACTGATGAATATTCATCGCAGTATTTCATTTCACATTTCATTATATTCCAGGTGTAAATTATAAGGAGGTTTTTTTGGGTTTTGTTTGTTTGCTTGTTTTAAGGGGGGTAATTATGTACGTGTGTTAAAAGTAATCAAATCGAGGAGCAACTCTGTTTTTTCACTGGACGACTCAAACTAATTTTAATTTTGAAACTTGCTGATTCATAGCATAGTCACGCGAAAGTTCAGTAACATCATCACATTGAACAGGAGGTTTAAATGGCAGTTTTAGTTCCTCTTCTAAGAGTTTACAGTAAGGTAGAACATTCAAACTTCCTTTCTGGGCAAATAGACTTTTTTTTTTTTTTTTAACTTTTAGGGAGGTAGGATGATACAGTTAATTGATCATCTCCTTAACCATTTTAGCTACCTTCATTCTACTTGGGTTTTCCCTGCCCTGAGCTGATGACAAAGCTCTTCTTTAATCTACAGATTTGTTCTGTTGATTAAAATGTCCTACAGGGGTGCCTGGGTGGCTCAGTGGGTTAAAGCCTCTGCCTTCGGCTCAGGTCATGATCCCAGGGTCCTAGTATGGAGTCCTGCATTGGGTTCCCTGCTCAGGGGGGAGTCTGCTTCTCCCTCTTCCTCTGCCCCTCCTCCCTATTTGGGTTCTCTCTCTCCAATAAATAAATAAACCTTTAAAAAAAAAAGTCACGCCAAGGGTTTTGCAAATGCCTGCTATGAAATACTGTATTTATACTGTATAATGTTATGGTATATAATCATTAGAGCAAGAGTTAAACCATTGTGTCACACCTGAAAAGCAAACAGTAAGAATTCAAATAATTAAGGGTTAAATTTTATCCTAATCTTGTTTTTATCATTTGCCTCAGAACCTTACTAAAAATGTATTTGCCTTGTGTGGAGTTAAACAATTAAACTCCTTTGCGCAAGATACAAGTATGAAAGTTTCTTTAGAATGAAGATGATACTTTTAGTCAAACTGTTTCCCTGTAACAAAATCCCAAATCATATATCCCAAGATCACTCAAAAATATAAGCAACACAAGCCTCTCAATGTTTTAAAAAGAAAACAGACCTCAGAGAGACTGTACATTCCTGAGGTCAGAGAGAAAATCACTGTCATTCTTCAAAGGGAGGAATGCTTAGACCTGGTCTCAAACTTACAGTAGTTTAATTTTTCTTTTTTTTTTTTTTAAATGCAACTCCTTAATTGGTTTATTGACCTTGGCACTGGAGTTTCATTTGGTTAAATCAAGCTTTCTTTGGACTTTATTCTGTTTAAGCAATATCTGTGTGTTCAGAGGGAAAAAAAAACACCTAAAAGATTAGACATTTTTAAACATAAATCATGGTTGGTTAAACAAACCAATGGCTGGCTAAACAAACCAACCACAGCTGGTTAAAAAAACATAATATGCTAGTAAGTAAATACTCCTTTTTCTAAAATTTGTCCCCCTTTCTCATGTTGTTTTTATTCCCCCCAAAGACTATGGCTAAGTGATAGTTTTAAAATACTCAGGAGATGCTGGGGAGTGTGGGGGTAGGAATAGGGTGGTTGGGTTATGGACACTGGGAGGATATGGGCTACCGTGAGTGCTGTGAAATATGTAAAGCCTGATGATTCACAGACCTATACCCCTGGGCAAATAATACATTATATGTTAATAAAAATAATTTTAATAAAAAATAAAAAGCTAAATTTACAGTAAAAAAAAATAAAATACTGAGGAGAAAAGCAGCATTTGTAATCTGCCCACTCTCAGGGACAATAGTAAGTTAAGTTTAAGGAACTGAGGTGAGACAACATAGTTAAAAAGGTAATTTTCTTTCTTTTTAAAAAGTATTTTATTTATTTATTTGACAGAGACACAATGAGAGAGGGAACATAAGCAGGGAAAGTGGGAGAGGGAGAAGCAGGCCTCCCCAAGAGCATGGAGCCCGATATGGGGCTCAATGTGGCACTCAATCTCAGGACTCTGGGATCACTACCAGAGCCAAAGGCAGACGACTAATGACTGAGCCACCCAGGCACCCCAGTGGTAATTTTCTTTTTAAGTGTCATCCACATATTGTCAAACCCTTCTCTGACTTCTTAAAGTGTGACTATATAAATACCAAGGAAAAATTATTAGTGCTATTACGAGTTGTTAAGGGTATGGATTTTTTTTTAGTTATGTGAATCTATCCTACAGTAACATACATTTTTCTAAACTGATGTCAGTAATATATTCTACCTTTTTATCCTTGTTTTCCAGAACAACAGGACCTTATGCCACAGATACACCCTTCATATGTATATGTATCAGATTTTCTGCGCATTATTTTCAAAGCTTTCAACACTACTAAAGATGATAAACAAACAAAAAAATATGTGATACTTCAGAGTCTCAGCAGAAGACAGCACTACACAAAGAATATTCCATTAAAGGTGATTATTTATTTTAGACCAAAGAGGTAGACAGACATTCCTAATAAAATTCACTGACATAGAGAAGTGGACCCAGGCTCATACAGGAGGGCCCCTTTGCCTGCCTGTTCCTCACTGTTGAATTGTCAGCTGATAAATGGGAACAATTCTGTTAACTTTTCAGAACAGGGGGAGTTATTTTAGGTCCTTTAATTATTTAAATATGTGTCCTATTTCAAACAAATAGACAAACAAAAAAAAAAAGGTTTCAATTACAAACAACAGGTTCTGAAATTCTTGTGACTCCATTTTAAGAACAGTTCCCTTGGCCTCATTTGCCTCTGGCAGGACATCTGTTTGTATCTAAAGTCAGTAGCTCCGAAGCTACACCACAAGAGCACTCATCTCACACCAAGCCAGTAAATCCCATTGTTCTCTTTGAAAACTTTTCATCGTTATGTAGTTTCTTGCCATTCTCACCACCCACTGGTTAATTTTCATCATCTTGCAGTGGAGCTTCAGGGATAGCCTTTCTGGTTTGCCTCTCTCCAATCCATCCTACATGATAAACTGAGCTCCTAAATACTGATTCTGTCTTTATTCTGTCTTTTTCCTTTACCCCAACACCTGTAATTGCTCCCCATGCCTGTTCCATCAAATTTCTCTGCATGGCTTTTCTCATCTTGCACAAAGTAAAACCCAAATCCCTACTCAGCCTTCGAAGTCCCACATGACCTGGCCCTGATACCTCTCTGTCTTCATATTCCACACTCTCTCAGTTACTCCACTGTACACATACTTGCTGTTTCTCCACCTACCCAACCACAAGCCTGCCTTTTACACTTAACTTCTTAACCCTCAATGCTCTTCTGCAAGATACACCTGTGGCTCAATCTCTCACCACTTCAGGCTTTATTCACGATAACTTATTATTTACCCCTTCTCTGAATACCCCTACAATAGCATACCCTCCCTGCTCACTCTAACCCTCTTACCTTGCTTATTGTGGTTTTTTTT